>VYZV01025739.1:199963-268311 GCA_013401275.1 Pandion haliaetus
GTTACCCAAGTTTCTAAGAACATGGAGGTGGAGCCAGTAACAACTTCTTGTAAAATATTACCATCATTATCACTTGACTACATACCGTGTCACACACTCTCTGCATACATGATACTAGGAGAATGGTGCATCTTTTTGAGAGCTGAGTCCTAAACCCGCAACATGCCTTCTCTGAGATACCCAAGGATTCCTCTGTGAAAACAGGGCTTGCTATTTTATTATTTTTGAGATAGTAGAAAAGCTGAGGTGTATTTGAGGTTTTTCTTTTTGGGAAAAATGGCAGAGAACTGTAACTACATGTTCATGTAACTATTAATGTTCCTCGTCATAAAGAGTGTGGGGAAATATAGAAATAGCCTGTGGAGATAATCTGTATTGTAGATAAGAATTTTGAGAGGGATGTGTAACATGACTAGGCATATCCAGAAAGATAAGAAGAGAAAATACTGACTTGCTTAAAGGGCTGAGAGACAAGAGTCTCTTCTTCATCTCCACCCTTTTTATTTCATCTATCTGCTGCATGTTGTCATCACACAAGTTCTTCAAGGAAGTGATTTTCTCTGCACAGGGTTCATTAAAGAAAGGACAGTCAGGTTTTGATTCCTATCTTTCCACTGATTTAAAGTACTAGTCCTTACCATTTCATATCAATTATCAAAATACATGACCATCTTTTTTTTAATGTGTGGAATAAATAGAAGATTTTAATCACTTTATAAATACATGCCAAAATACTGCTTTTGCATCTCTTCCAAGCATCAAATAAGTAGTTCTTTAAATATAATCCATTTGAAGGATTTACACTAAGAAAGGATGCACATGAGATCAAGGCACGGAAGTTCAGAGGGGGAAAAAATTCTTGTATGTGAAGACTTATATGTGCTAAAAATACATTGTGGCATGTTCTCTGTAGCTATTACTCTCATTCTAGTATTTTTAACCCAGTATATCTGATCCTTTAAAAGCTTGATGTCTGCCACAAATCCTGAGTGCTGATTTTGCTTGTCTCTCTTCCAGCACGAGCAGAAATACAAACTGTGATCAAAGTCGATGTACTAGTTTTGGTAATGACGTCCAAAGGGCATCAGGACTCTGTACACTATAGCCTGAATACCAATTAAACAAAGAATAAATCAAGTTTACTGCAATTCAGAATTGTTAATGTAGTGCCTGTGTGATTTTGATGGAGTTTTATCAATGAAGAGTCTCTGAGTGTTTAGGGAACGGTAATTAGATTCTTCTCTGTCAAATTTTTCCATGTGCACAGTACATTGAGTGAGAGGACAGTAACCATTTTTAGCAGCACAGAGACCTTGAGCTTCAGTAGGGCATGGAAGCACTAAATCATTTTGTCATCCTTCCAAAATTCTTCCTTTCGGCCCTTCCTTTTGAAGCTTGGAAGATTATCATTCTTTCTGCCCTTCCCCTATTACTTCTTCCATTTCTTTCTGACAGGCAGGGTTTGCTGCTTCAGGGCCTAGCAGCCCATTTCCCTACTTTCCACTAGCCCCAGAAATCTCCAGGGAAGGTTTGATCACAACATCCCTCTAACATCAGCAATTGTAGCTGCACCATTACATTTCCAAGTCAACTCTGACCCAAATCCTGTGTATCCAGCTCTACTTCTGTTTCCTGTTTAAAGATCTGTAGACCATTACAGCCATCATCTACTCAGTTCCTTCTTCACATATCTCCTTCAGCTCCCAGCATTGTCAGGTCACCTGTCCCTCCCATATACCTCAGCAACTATAGTCAACGGTGAGTAAATTTTTTGCCATTTTAGCACGTCATTGCAGATGCAGAAAGGGGAAAAATTAGAGGTGAATTTGCTGAGATTCAGTGCCTGCCAACTGTGTGTTCCTGTTGAGAGTGAGCTATCACCACATTTGTGTGATGGCCAACAATGCTTCCCGATTCCCTTTCCTCACCAACCTACACTTCCACAGCTCACTTTCCCCACTTTCAGAGGTCTCCCTTTAAACAGGGTGGTAGAGCTGCACTCTTTCCTGTCAGCAACGTGGAGTTTTAAGTGCAGTCTTTGTGAAATTTGGAAGAAATGAGTGTACATCTTAGTCTTGGATCTGGGCTGGAGAGTGCTGTTCATCATACACAGCTGATAGTTTGCACCTACCTGCTTGTTCACTCGCATGCAGAGTCTGGAGAACTGAAATAAACCAGCTTGCCTGAAGCACTTATGGCTAGGCAGCTTTGACAGGCATGGCTGATTAGTTTAGGGCTAGCTGGTCTGAGTATGCCTGCCCCAGAGAGTTCCCCAAAGAGCTTTCATGACTGATATGCTGGAACGGCTGCTGGCCAAGGATGTTCAGAAGGAGGATGTTTGGTTATATCTTAACTTGGTGGTTGTCTCAACTGCTGCGCTCTGCACATATGGCCGGACATATGTCACGCTTGAAATAAGGTGACTGAGCAAGGTGGACTGTGTAACATGTATGGACCAGGGCTAGGCAGTGGGCTGTGCCCTCGTCCATACATGTTACACCGTCCACCTTACTGAGAGACTGCTGTACTGTTTTCGTTGGCTAGGTGCCCATGCCCTGGCGAGTGTTGAATAATGTTTTTAATAGCCTAGTTTGCAAAGCAAGAGGCAGCCATTATCTTCATTGATGTCTTCTGAGGTTTGAGTAAAGCAATGCATTTAGTAGAGGGGGACAATTACCTCAATTGTTCAACAGCAATCCCTTGTTAGAAACAAAATCTTAAAATAGTGTTTTTACAGCTGTAAAACTTCTGTAAGACAGCACTAACTCATCTCATGCTTACTCTCATGGATACTGATCAAATATGTGCGCAATAAGACCATGTCCAGGAGGACCTGGCCAGCTGACCTTAAAGGCCACCTCCCTTTAGGAAGCAAAGTTCTTTATTCCATACCCCTTTCTATGTCTTTTCTCCCTCTCAGCATAACACACATCCTTTATTCCTGAATGCCTGCCCTCTTTCAAAATGACAATTAACTATTTGCTCTCCTTTTCTCCCTCCCTCAGGTAAAGAGTCTTCTGTGTGCCTCTCTTCCTGGTACCTGGGCAACCATGCTTGAAACTTATTTCTCACCTTCCTTTTCATCCTTCTCTTTTAGTTCATATTTTAACTGCTATAGTTTGGATCTGCCTAACCTGTATGAACTAGTTATCTCCTGTGTTTATGTATTTCATTACAGAGTACAAACACCCAAATTGGTGTTTCAGAGTAGAGTAAGATTTCAACTAGCATTGTAATCTCAACAAATCAACCAGCTTAAGTACATTTGTATTTTCCAACTGCAGCTGCAACATGAACCCCATATTCAACAGTGTCAGAGTCTGGTATCTCACTGGGACAGAGAACGATCTTACAAGGTCCCTTCCAACCCTCTTTTTCTTCATTTGTACCTATGAATGATAAACAATGCTATTTTTTTTAAAAAGAACACATGCAACACTGAGGCCACAGTCTACCCATGCAAGATGCTGTGTCACTTACCTGAATGCCGTAATATTAGTCTGAGATTCCTTAGCAGTTCTGAGGAAAAAAAAGAGAACTAGAACTTGTAGAATTTACTGCCCCATAGAAAGGAAAGCAACAAAACAGCAAGTCAGATACACAGCTGAAGTGTACTGCAGGTATAGTAGCCGTGCAGCCCGTGGATACTAATCAGAGTAATGCTATGTGTTTCGGGTTTTGTCTGGTTGGGAAGACTTCCCAGCAGAACTACATCTGTATCTTGATACACTGAGCTAACCCCACTTGGAGGCCTAGAAAAACTTTTTCACTTTTGCTTGTGTCTTTCTGGAAGTGGTTTAGGTGATACATATCTCTGTGACAAGAAGTTATAGTCATGCAGATACAGATCAGTTGTTAAATTGCCTGATGGAGACAGTTCTCAGTCAGGCAGCTGACATGTTTCAAAGGTTACCATTTTATTGGGAGCCTTGAAAGAGAAGATGTTGCCCTCAGATTGTTATCTTGTCAAAGAGAAGTGTATTTAATGTTAATTTGTTGTAAAATCTTAACCATAAATAAACCACAGTGGAATTTGTTGATGGACATATTCCCGTCTTGTGAGGTACACTGCAAATACACTCACATCTCTGGATAGAAAGCATATCACACTGAGAACTGAAATGCATAAAGTAAATGAACCCCTGTAATACTCACTTTGCTATCAACGTAGCAAATTCTGCTGCCAGCTTTAAGTAAATGACAGCTTCTTATTTTTCTAGCAATTTCAGTGTTGATTAGTATCAAATGATTACGCTGCTCTTATCCTATCCACAATATTTTCATGATATTGTAATATCTCCACCTAGTTTAGTTCAGGAGAGGAAAGTGAACCCTTATGATGTTCTGACATTGCTGTTTGGATGACATGCTTGGAAAGTTTTACCTTTATCCCAGGCGTTCTGAATTGCATCAATCTGAATGGATTCACACTAGAATAAAATTAGAGCAATGTTAGAATTTATCAGAACCTCCATTTTTAATTATGCTGCTGTGATGTTGTGTCAAAATTTGATAGGTCAGCCCCTGGACCCACATAGTCTACTTAAATCTCCTTGTGTCAATAGGGGTAAATCAAGCTTTAAGTGCTGCCAGTGATAACATTAGGACACCAGTTAAAAGAGAAAAGGTTTCTAAGCAACATCTTGGTGAACCACCGACTATCCTGTCCATTGGACATTTTTCCTTGCTTTTGTCTCCCTCAAGACCATGTGCCTTTAAGTCCTGGGAGCGATGTCTAACCCACATCATCACTGTGGTCCAGCCCTCCTGCATCTGTGTCTTGTGCTTTCCCAGCACCAACACGCACCTGCTGCAAAGGAAATGGGTGATAAAATAGTGGTTGTTACCACTGAAACAAAGCAGTAACAAGTACAGTAAGGGAGGAGTATCCTGGAAGAACAACAACAAAGCAATAACCACGCGCAAGTGAGGGTGCTGGGAGCCTCAGCACACTGTGCTGCAGGAGCTGCTGCTGGCAGGGACCTGGCTGGGTGGCTCTGGGGAAGCACCAGGGGTAGGACTGGTCAACTCCCAGTCTCCTGAGCCCGTGCAAGGTCAGGAGGGCAAGAGGTGGGAACAGTGGTGCCATGAAGGGGTCCCTGTCCAGGTCACAAGCAGCCTTCCCTTCAATGCTCCCTCCGGATGCGGGCTTTCTGCTGTCAAAGTTACAGTGATGTGCTAATTCTGTCAGCATCCTGTGAAACAAAGTGCTGACATCAGGTACCCCCTTGGCACGTCCAGCCTTCCTCCTGAGAGCACCCATCATTTCTGTTTGCATTTCCTTCGATGTCTAGCACCACATCTTCAGAGGAAGATTTCTTTATCAGCTTTTTCAGAAATTAAATAAATACTATACTTTCTCCCCTTCCATTCTTTTCCTGATTTCAATGTAGACCTCAGAGGAAGGAATTAAATCTTTTTATATATAATAGGAGGGAAGGGATGGAAAATTAGATCAGAAGTTTGAGGAAAGTTGTCATAGCAGACTTTTTTTAAAAAATATGAATGTCTAAAGGGAAAATTCACAGAGTACGTGTTGCTCTGTAGAAATCAAGGTGGCCATTTCACAAGGTTCAGCTCATAGCATTGTCCACGTTTGTGTTTTTACACAAGCAGGACATATCTCACTCCAATTTTGAGGCTATTAGGCCTGGTTCATCACCCAATTATTAACGTAAAGCATAGTCCTTTATCTCTGCTTCTGGTTGCCATGATCATTACAGGGTGCGTGAGCTAAGTTGTCCTGGAAAGTAGGATGGAGGTACACTGAAGACGTTGTGCATGGCCAAGAAGAGAAATTTTTAGCTTTTTAATCAAATGTAGGCAGAAGTGTACTATACAAAGCAGAGGTAGGTGTTGACTAGTATGCAGTTTAGATGGGAGGAGAGGAGTAGAGAAAGCATGAGCTGGGACAATTGCAGTGCAAGGCACATATGGAGAAGAGCATACTGCTGTCCAGGGGAAGATATAGCTGTTAAAAAAAAAGCCAACACCCTCCTGTATGTCCATATTTTATCACTGACATGGCTTAGGAGGGAGACTGGGTGTTACGTGGGCAGAGAGGGAATAGCTCCTAGAAATCTTCTCTAGTGTCCGAAGGATACTATTAACAGTGTCCTTAAAAAGAGCCATACTAGCCTTCTGCAACTACAGAGCTTTTGGAAAAGGTAAAAGAGGAGCAAAAATGCTGCAGTCTGGGCTTATGTGAATGTCCTGGGAAGAAGAAGGGGGTCCAACCCCCTTCCCCCTGGGGAGAAGATGAGAACCACCACAATTCTCCATATTTTTCCTTGCCAAGGCATAAAGTAAGAGCAAGCAGAAGCACAAGTGAGGCCAAAAGTAGAAACAGCAGCAGTGATGTATCTTTTGAGTCTGTATAATTTCATTAAGCTTTACAAGCAAGGCTTCATTTCTGCATGCATGAAAATATCCAGCTGCTCTCTCTTCCTCTGTACCAACCACTTTTTTGGTGAGAAACAAAGCCAGGAAGGGACCAGACCAAGGCAGCATGCCTCCAGCCTGGGTCAGCACTTGCCTGTGGGGCTGGGACCTGTTTTCTGTCCTATATATGCACTGCAATGTGTATTGCCCCTTGTTTTCAAAAAGCAATGACATTGGTGTATGATTTTCTTCAGTCCTCATCATCTCCTGATACTGTAATTGTAGAAAATGCAGGTGTCCTAAAGAGTTATAAAATCTTGCCTTAGTAACGGCACGCTTGGTTAAAAACCTGCACACATATTCTTAAACTCTTACTTGTTTCGTTTTTGTTTTCGGAATGTGTTTGTACTCCTGAAAATGGCAATGTGGGAGCCCATCTGCTTTTTAGTGATAAATAGTAAAATTGTAGATTATCTCCAGTAGATATTTATCAACATTGTGCAGACTTGTACATATACAAATCTGGATATCACGTTTGAAATTAATTCAAATACATTCATTCAATTTATTCTCCTTTAATCACTGCTACTGTTTTTTGAGTGTCTCTCTTTTGGGGAGGCTGTTCGGGAAATAGTGATTATTTTGCATGTATTAAGAAACCCTTCCCCCTATATTAGCATGTATTTCAGTAGGGAAGACCAGATGATAAAGGAAGTCAAACTGATGGACCAGGAACAAAGGAAATCGTGGGCTTGACAGTCAACCTGTAACCTCCACCAATAGTAGCTGGAAAAGTTTCCTTGGAAACCAGGCTGAAAACCAAATTCTCTCATACCTAATTGTCAATTTAACTGAAAAGCCAATTGTACGTGATATTAACTCTCCATGTGTGCCATTGTGTATTTTAAATAGCAGTGAATAACCTGAAGTAGGTGCACATAGATGGGGGCATGCTTCTGCATTGCTGCATTGCTGTACATTGTCTTTGATTCAAAGGTGAACACTTCCCCAGTAGCAGTAGGAGAAAGCAAATAATTTAAGTAGAAGTTAAAACTTTTACATAGAAATACATGCTGTTAAATGACCCTTTGTTCTGGACTGAATCAGTTGCAGAAGAAATGCATTCATATGTAACTTATCAAAATAAAATGTATGGTTACTTTCCTTGGGAGGTTCCAAAAAGATATTTTGGCCAATGTGCTTGATTCATTATTTAGCACAAGAGTGGGGGAGCTGAGCAACCATTGCAAGAGCGAGCAAACATTTTTTATTCTAGAGGCCCAAAGGTGTGGCTAAACTGAAGGCTTGCTTATGTCTGTAATGAAGTGCAAAGATAAACCTCCTGCTGAAGGGGACATGAAAAAACAAACTCTAGGAATCCTAAGGCATCGGCTCCCTGCTGCCATTTATAGCAGTGACATATATTTAGCCTAATCCAACTGAATGTTATCCATCCGTTTACACAAAATGGGCAATATGAAAAGCTGTTGCAAGAGGTGCTTTTGAGAGCTGAGATTGTTTCTGTAAATGTTTTTCGTGTACCACTACACTCCTACTTCAACACTTATCTGGGATCTGTACTTTATCAAATGAGAGTTGACACAGCTGCTTCAGTGTTGATCTGTGAATTGCAGAGAAGATTCTTTTGATTTTCTACCTTGGTTGGTATGCATATATTTATTTCATTTGCCAGTGTCTGCCTTGGTCACACTCAGATGTGTTCTCTGAGGACAGTTTTAACTGCTTTCCTTTTGTTTAGATGAAACCCCTGGATTGCCGAGTGGCAATTTCCACCTTTCCTATGTTAACTCTGAAGGACATATTATGATTGCTACCTCTAGGCAGTTTTCCTCCAGATAAATGTTAGCTCCTGATTAGAACGGGTCAAAACCAGTTTGGGGGGGGGAAGAAAGGCATGAAGAGCAAAGCAGTTATTTTACTCTCCTTCTTTGTAAGCTTGGCGCTGGAAAGAGTGATCTTCCCAGCCTGCTTGGAGGCAAGCAGAGGCATTCTCCAGTTAACACCACCTTTAAATGTTTCCCCAAGGGCTGGTACTCTCTGGGGCTGGCATTACTCTGCCTCACCCCTGTGCTTCCCCATTCCTTCTCCCTGGGGCCCTGTGCTCTCCCACAGTTGGACAGAAAAGCAATGAACAGTGACAGGAGAGCATGGTACCCACAAAAATATAGATTCTTTCATAGGTGTGTTTCCTGTGTTTGCCAAGTGTGTTACTGTTCACCCCGATGTATCCTGCCTTTATTAAACACAATTTCTTATGCTCCAGTTACAAAGAAAGAATATTCCTAACACTAAGATGTGCATGCTGTATTTTTTTTTTAAACATAAGTTTGACTTTGAGTCAGTGCCATAATTTTAATGTTAATTTGACACTGAAATGGCAGCTCTTGGGAAAGAAGCACTTAGTTAAGGAAGCAGTATTGCCTCTTAAAGGGCTTTAAAATAGCTAGGTTCTCCTCCCGGTTCTTCTGCTGCTTAGTTATGTGACCTTGGGTAAGTCACTTCAAATCTATGTGTCTGTTTCCTCCCCTGAAAAATTATATGGCTCTTCTTTATAAAGAACTTACTGAAGAAAAAGGCTATGTAATAGTTAGGTATTAATGGAATATTTAATCAAAAAAACTACTTGCAATCCAAAAGATATGTCTGGAGACCTTTAGTTATCCTTCCGTCCCTCCTGCCTCAAATCTAATCTGGAAGGTTCAGGGACATTTAGTCATTGTCATTCCCTGGCCACTTATATAACTTGGAGACCATCCTCTTTAAATTTGCTTTCCATGGGCTGCATGCCTATGGAAACAGTGGGTTCCTTGGAATGCAGATGCTCTTTAGGAAAGCAATCAGCTTTATATGCTTCGCTACAGATCGCTCATGTGCTAATAGATGTTCAAATCCCTGGCATCAGGAGAATCAAAAGAACATGAAACCAGAGTGGCCAAAGACATCTATAAATAAATAAAAAGAAAATAAGATAAAGTCAGTGCCCAGAAAAGGGGACATTCAGTGAAAGTAAAAGCAAGTTCAATGCTGAAGAAGGGGAGACTATGTTACTAAAGAGTAACTAGATTTTGAAATGAACTGTGTATGTTGTTATTGGGGCAATGAAATGAGGCTTCAAGCTGTACTAAACATTTGTATGGATAAAAAATATACTACAAGTAAAATATATATAGAAAGATAGTGTTGTAACTTAAACCAATCCCTCCCTCCTATAAACCACAATGAGACCTGACTGGGAAGATGTGATTTCCCATCTGCCTGATGCAGACTACCTACATCTTGCTTTGAAACATCACTCGTAGCTCTTGTCAGATGGGGACTAAGAACAAATACACTGTAGGTCTGCTTCTGCATGGTAGTTCTTGTGCCCCTGGATAATTTCTCTGCCTACACCTTGTTTTGTGCTCCTGTCCTTTGGCAGGCACTGCATTTAATTCACTCAGTGCTCCTTTTCCCTTCTTTTCATTAGTTTTCATTCTAACATCAAGGCTCGATGGAGTTCGGCTCCAAAGGCATAGCCAAGCCCATGCACTGGTAAGGTGCCAGGGCTCCTGAGCTGCAATGCTGGAAAGAGGAAGTGCCAAGAAATGCCATTTGTATTCTGAAAACTTTAACATTTTGTTACAAGAGATTAGACTTTCTTTAAGGCCAGCAGCACACTTCCAGGGGATTGGTTCAGCAGGTCACTTTAGGTACTGAGTGAAAATACTGTATAGGTAAAGCAGAAGAGAAGTGTTGTTCTTTGATAGTATCCCCTTTAATCTGAAAACAGCCATTGCTTTTCTCACTCCTTCCCAGTTTGTTTTCTGTTGAAGGCATGGCATGTATTTACTCACTCTTCCACTATGATTTGTCTTCTTGCTTGAGTGACATAAGTGAAGGTGACAGCTACCCAGGGTGCACTTGATCCTGGTACTTGGTGAAGTATGAATGCATGGTGCAGGCTGGAGTCTAGCTTCTTGTCTGTCATCTGCAACCTGCACTTTGGATGAGGCCCCCAAGATAAGGCCCACACTTTATTTTTATTATTTGGCAGATATAATGGATTTGATGCGAGATGATACCTTCATAATAGATCATTAGCTCTCTCAGTTTAATATGATTAAACCTTCCCAGTCACTTCCTTAGGTAAGGTAGATGGGACGAGTCTGAGTCAGAAAAATTAGGTGACTCTTGCGTGATCACGAAAAGGTCAGAGGCAGAGGAAGGAATTTGAGGGGTGTCACCCCTAACTTGCACATAAGCACACTCAGCGAAATCAGGGCCCTGGCTCTGGAAGGGGAAAGAGAACTGGCACAGCATCATTCACTTGGTCCTCATCCCCACTTCTAGCACAGATCTTGAGCTTTTGGTACTGTAGCAAAAGAGTGGGAATCAGCAATCAGTACGGAGCGGGGAGCTGAAGCTGGTAAATCCATATCTAAATCCCAGGTCAGTGTGTTAACCTCTGGGCCAGCTGCCCTCCCTAACTGAAGTGTGGATATTTTACTACAGGGAAACCTTCAATATGAACTTTCACATTAAGAAAATGAGAGCTATGTCCTCAATTGAAATACGTGGTGTATTTGGCTACAGATCGCTCGTGTGCTAATAGATGCTCAAATCCCTGGCATCAGGAGAATCAGCAGAACATGAAACCAAAGTGGCTGGTTTAGGTATTCTCGTTTGCACTGACCAAACACTGACACAGGCTGTGTGATCAGGCTGTCTCCATTATGCATGAAGGGGAAGACAATCAAAACACAGTGTTTCCTCTCCTAAAAGTTTCTCAGGTGACAGACAAAGAGAATTTGGGCAGATTTCCTCATTAGTTGCTTGTGATGTTACCACCATGACTTAGAACATCATTTCTAGGATTAAATTCTGACTGGGAGGGAAGGGTAGACAGGTTCACTTACTCTCCAGAGTCGGTCCCTGGCTAACGGGTATTGCACATGAACACTTTATAATAATTATGAACAAAGACATGAGTACTTGTGTTGTCTCCCTAGGGACTCATGTCACCTAGCTTGTTATAGTCATTTCTTTCCTAATAGAAGAAACTCGTTGTAGGCGTAATTCTACCATGGTGTGTGGGAGGGAAATCTTGGGCAACAGATGGTTCTTGGTGAATAGACTCTAGTGACTAAGACCAGCTCTCAAAAAAGAATGAATCTATCAAGCTGATTTGCTGAAGAATAGAAATATGAAAGATAGCCATAATATAAACACAAAAATGAACTATGAAGCAAGGCTGCCTGTTGCATACGTGACAGTGGTATTTCTCCCTGGTAAAGAAATTGCTTTTTAATAGCTCTCCTATGGAAAGGACTCTCTGAGCTGTTTCTTTTTAAAATGCTGAGGTATTTATCATTGAGCACAGAAGGGCAGAAAAGTAGGCACTTGAAACTCAGAATGAAAATAAAGAATTCTGCGCTAGCAGAAATCTTGCCTGTACAGATTCGTGTCTATTGACTTGAAGGTGGTGTAGGAAACCATTGAGAATTTCTGATGGAGGTCTAGTTTTTACATGATATTTCCAAAGGTCTTTAGAAAAAACAGAGTGATAAACCCTATCTGGGAGGAACTGTATGTACCTTTGAGCCATTGGTAGCAATTCAGACATGGTTGCCTTGCCTGGGCTGCCTTCTGTCAGCAGCACAGGTCTATTCACTGGGCAACTGCGAGGAATTGAAGCAGCAGGAGACTCTGCTGCTTGCCTCTCCCAGATGTGTCCTGCTGCAGAGTGGTGGGAACTGCAAAGGTGTGATAGTAATGGCCTGCCTGTGAGGCTAGAAGTACCCCTCTCTGTAGCTCCCGGGGAGATGGTAGTTTGCATAAAGATTTCAGAAAACATCATACTACAGTCCCACCAATATGTACAGTTCAAATGGACAAATTCTTCAGTTAAGCTCATTTCAGTCCACTAGTATTGATAAAAACGTACTTATTCCTTAAAGGTCATGGTTTAATTATCGGTGCTGATAATTACTTTCATGACCAATAGAGAACGATTTCTGACACCAGGTTGCTGAGTGGGTGGATTAAAATCTCTCCCCATGAAAGAAATTTTCCCCTGCAAAAGAAGTACCCAGTACTGTGGGCTATTTGCTCAGTCATGAGTAATCTCTTAAGAGCTCGTTGCCAGCCATTTGATATGTTGGTGTTTCATTTTCAGGGTGTTTAACCATCCCACCAGCTGGGAGTTAGATAAACAGCATCTCAATTTTACCAGTGCGAGAACTGAAAGCGGTTAAATAAGTGGCCCCTTCTTACTTGGCAGTATTTTTTCAGGACTCATCTGATCGCTATATTGACCGAAATGCAATTTTAGGTCTATTAGGCCTGCAGACCCAGCACAGCTCAGGAGAGATTATTTTAAAGTCCATATCTACAGCGAACTTTTTAATTTAGAGCTGGCCACAGCAGAGTGGGAAATCCTCAACCAGACGTATAAACAAGTTGTCCAAGATACCCTGCTGCTGCTACTAAGTATGAAGCAGACAAGGCAGAGTTTCACTTGGGTTTAATAGAAGCAGTACTAAGCAGTCTGAGACTTAATTCTGCTTCCCTTTGGCATTACAGTAAAAATGTCCATTTTTTAAATAAATTACTAAATGTGCTCTGAACCATTCTTAGCTACAATAACTGATATTTAACTGCAGAGCTAAAGGCTACCCATACAAAACATCCTGCAGTAATGTTTCAGAATTGGCATCTGGCCTTCTAAAATCATATCTAACCTGCAAGGTCTTTTGAGCAACATACAAGGAAATGCGTTATCTCCATGGCTGCAACCCCAAATGTACATTAGCATCCCTTCAGAAGTGGGCTTTAATCTTGGAGATGATCTCCTGAGCTCTTTTTCTATAATGGCGCATCACTGATCTCCATACCTCATAGCACATGGATGGCTCCAGCATTACCAGTGTCATTGTTCATTAGTTGTTATTTCTCCTGGTTCAGAGAGTGATGATCGGATATTATTATATAATTTGAGCCTCTTCAGGAGATGCTTTTAGGCATGTGGGAGGGAAGGAAACACAGTGTTTTGGAGAGTCATCTCTTCCAGTGTAAAAGGGAAGAAGATATTCTTGGTTTAATACATCTTTACTCTCTCTGAATTAGATAATATTGCAATGCTCCAAGTGATGAATTGAGTAAATGATGGGGAGATAATAGCTGTGCTATTATCCCTGGAGAGAAGATGCCAAAACTGAATGCTTTTCATTTGAAAGGGATGAGCTGCCATAAAATGTTCATTGTGAGGTAAGTTGCATGGGCTAGGATTTTCCTCGTTCTTTCCTCAGAGCCCCACTAACCTGGTGAGTTAAAAGCACTTTTGCTGCAAAAATTAGTCTGAAAACAAGCATGCCTCTGAAGTTAGAGGAATCCATACATGAGATACTTGGCCATTAGCCCGCATACTGCTGGAGAATCCATGACAAGTTCACCATTAGGGCATGTGCCACCTCAGAGATCATTTTCCACAGCTCTAGCACAGCAGTATTTCCACTTTCCTGCTTGGGCACCCCATATAGCTGCTCAGGGGTTCACAGATTGCATGTGGTATGTGGGGTCCACGAGGTGGAAAATAAGTGATTTCACAGTGTCAGAAAAAGGTACTGCAAAAGGAGAGAAGAGGGGAACGCAGGGGACCAAGAGAGTATGAGAGTCTCTCCATCACAGTTAGGAGTTCAGCGGGGAAGATCTGTTCATGTTGTCATGGTTCCCTTAGGCTGACAGGGATGACACCATGAAGCAATTCCAGAAACTCTTTAAGATCATAATATGCCAGTGGGCTTACCATTTTCCTATACAAATGTGAGAAACAGAAGTGTCATGAGCTGAGCACAGAAAACTGGAGAACACAAAGATCAATGTTTTCTCATTCTGTTGTAAGTGCTTTGGAGCCTGTGAATTACAGGTGTCATTTTGTGGGAGGATGCGGACAGAGACTGGTTGGGTGGGAGTCTGAGCATCCATCTGGAGGTGGGGTGAAGGCTGCTGCTGTTGATTAACGGGTAGAGCTGGTCTTTCAGGCTGGTGAGCCAAAGGTGGTAGCCATATGTTGCTTTACAAGTCTGACTCTCCCCTACAGGTTGCAGGCTTGAGGCATAAGTGAATTAAGAGGCTATGATGTTTTTAAATTAAGCAATGCACTACTAAGAGACTAATAAAGCAATTAAATGATAATGAATCTAAAAGCACACACAACTATAAAGCTACTAATTATCATTCTTAAGTCTTATGAATCACAGCCAACTACTATTGAATTACAATTCTATCTCCCTTCCCTTCCCACTGTAAGTCTATCCCTCCTTTTTCCAGTCTCGCACACCAAGTCTTTCAGACAAAGACATGATGGAGGCTCCCACAGGCTCTCCAATAGGGCTCCCTCCTGCATCACTCTGGGCTTGGATTCAAAGGTCAGCTTCATTACCATCTGTACGTGTCCACGCTCCTACTGACAAAAAATCCTGTCCACCTTTATTTTGTACCTGATCTTATATCTTATCTCCAGTTTTCTATTTTTGGATGCATCTTTTCACCACCCTTGCACCTCTTTTTCTCCATCCAAACTCCTCTCAAATAAACAGTCTGTCCCCAGTTACTTTTTTCTTACTGGTCCCATTTCTGCTGCATCCATACCCAAGTTTGGTGTGTTTTTTCAGTGCTGTTACTTAGGTGATCTTGACTTTGTATGGTATTACTTATATGGTTGCCTGGGCACAGGTGACTTTGGAAGACTTTGCACCCCAAAACTCCCCTACCAGTATCCAGTTCATACTGGCATCATATTTTTTACCATATACACTCACTAAGACAAATAATTTTATTTTGTCATTTACTTATTTGACTCTTCTACCTAGTTCCAATTAAGCACAAGCAGTTTCTTATCCTGTGCACTGTCTGCATACCACAGCACCAGAGTAACATGTTTTTCATGCTCTGGTTTTGTATTCATGCAACCTTGTTGTCCTTGAACTGTTTTAATCACTTTCCTCATTCCCAGCAGAGGCCTTATCTAGTTATGAGGCTTCGTGCTCCATCAGGACCTCCTGCTTACACCTTATCACTCTGTAGTAGTGTCTACAGAAAGCTGTATGCCCTAAAGATGTTACCTTTACGGGCCATGTAGTTTGGGGTGGATCTTCAAGCATTGGGGTTTTTTTTCCCTGAGGAATCTGGGAGATTGATAGGCTGCCTCTATCAAATATGGCAGAACAGGTGGAGACTTAATGTAGGGATGACTTGTACTTCCCTCAGTTAAATATATAGTTAGGATGTATAGCCTCATGCCAGTAGTATTTGCAGAACATTGTGTATTTCTTATCTGTGAAACCACTGTGTGGGATGAGAGGTGCATTTCTTCAGTACAGGTAGTTGGTGATGTTATGTTCTGCTTGTTTCTTCTCTACTCCTTCAGCCAGGGTTTTTCACCGGTAGATTAAAGCGTTACAGTAATTTATAACCTCATAGGACTAGGGCCAAGGACACAGGCTCATTAATGGTAATCCCTACTCAGACAGATGGGGAGACTTTTGTGTACAAACAACTTTTTCATGTTCAACCTAGTTGAAAACGTTGCTCCTTCTGGTGACACATGGGCAAGTGATTTGTTACATCTGAAGCATAATTAACCCAAGTGCTCACTTTTCTGCCTTGTATGAACTGGGTAGCATAAAGTTAATTGGTGAAATCTAGATCTAGAAGCCAAGGACAGGGCATGCAGGAAACATGAATGCCATTTCAGCTTTCATGAAGTCTCCTCTTTGGTCCCCATTGGAAGGAGTATGAGCTGAAAATATACTTGCAGAGAACAGTAACTTTTCTATTAATAGATGTACAGTATTTGGTGTATTTTGTGGGTGAGATGAAGACTGCATGTCAGTGTGAGAGATGTCTTGAGTCACACATCCTCTGATCAGAAAGTTTTAACATTATGGCTTTAGCTGGAACAATTAATAGGAGTGTCAGAGATGGTAGGTCAGGCTTGTAATGGTTGATTACCCTTCAAAAGACTCTGAGAGATGCCAGAGTGAGCAAATACCTGAGCCTAGCTTAAGGACACTTGATAGGGCTTCCTGATCCTCTTTAAAATGCGTGTGTGTTTCCTTCCATACTACAATATCTGGATTTCTCTACCATTAAAAAAAAAGAAAAAGAAGAAAAAAAAAGAGAAAATCCTACCTGACTGCAAACAAAACTCATTCTTATCCTTTACTGCCTTAAAAAAGAGAAGTCTTGCAGGGTGCGTGAAACATCATCTGGCTTGTCTCTTACCATCAGCCCTGTCAGAGCGTTCTAGTCAGGTACAACTGCAACGGCAGGGTAAGGAGAAAATTTTCACATGGTGTAACTGAGCCATCTGTGGCAATGCTCTGATCTTTGTACCGGGAAGTGAGCGACATCTGCTCCTTGTAGAAGTGTTACTATCACAAGCTGACGTTAAATGGCCCTCTCAACAATAGGTATCTTTATTCTGAAACAAGACTACACCTCCTGCTTGATGCGACCCAAGCTGGTGGAAAAGGAAGTACACATACCAAAAGGCTGGTATGGACTTCGTGGGCCAAATTTACCTTTCCCTTACATCAGGATAATTTGACACAGTTCAGTGGGACGGCTTTTTTTTTCTTCTNAGAACCAATTGATCCAAGCACTGTCAAAAGAGGTCTCAAATACAGAAAGCGGTCCATATTTCGTATAACATGCAAAGAGGTTGGATTCAGAGAGAAGGTCTCAGATGTGAATCCAGCTGTCAGGCTTGCACATGGGCTTCTGCAACCATTTCTGAAGGGTTTCCATGGATTCTTCTGAGAACTGACCATAAGCAGAGGCATTAATTACAGCTGGTCTCCGGTAAGAGCAGGCCTTGCAGAGCCACAGTGCTTTATAAGTAGCTGGACACTATTTGGACAGATGGTTCTATCTTCTTAAAGAAGCTCTAAATTCCCTAAGCTGAAGGCTCCTTGGATGGAAGTAAAGGATTACTTGTAACTCTCTACTTCCTTGCTTGCTTGGAATAGTGACACTACAGAAAATCTGTTTATAATGGTTAAGTCATCCTTTCTTAGATGTTTTCTTAGAATCTCAACTGTTTTCTTCTTCACTGGACTTGGTCTGTTTTTCACAAGTGCCTTCACTTCTTGTAGTGTTCCTGCTTTTCCTATTAGTCTCATAAATTGCATTACCTTCTGATCTTCTCCTAGTAATTCTCCAGTTTATTTACTTACTGTGTGCGCTGAATGTAGCCCTACTTTGAGAATATGATGATAGTTAAGTGACAGCAAGGAAAGGAAGCAGATATTTGACAGGCAGAGGTACCTGGGCTTAGTGCTTTTCTTTTAAGCACCAATCAAAAAATTGCATTGTCATGATGAACGTAACAACAATGTATGTGGAATAGCATAAGAAGGCCGAAGTATTTGTATCAGACTTAAAATACAGAAGAACAACTGAGATTCCATGATCTGTGTTATACAGATGTTCAGGGTAACGATCCCTTGAGGTTTAGGATTGTGGGAAGTAGTTCTGCATACAGCAACTTGAAGGCTATCCAGTTTGAGCTCTTTGGATCAGCTTGCTGAAATAGCTGGTGGCCCCATGGAACATTTGCAGACAAAGGTGCTACTTCTATTATGTTTTGGCTGGCGAGAGTAGATGCCAGCACAAAATGGACACAAGAAAAAAAATGAAATGAGAAATTGTCCTAGGTAAATGCAAAACTTCCATGTTTAAACGATTGTACTCTTCTACAAGGTACATAAATCGAAAGTTCTTGGGATGAATTTCAAGCACCAAGACCAGCTGGGATGAAATGGCTTGCATTCATGCCATTAAACTTTCTTACCTTCCAAAACATTATGGCCACATGTGGGTTGTCTGTTGCAAAAAGCCCCTTTCCCAGGCTAACTCCTCACTTGTGACCAGGGTCTTGTTCATCTTTCTGGTAGTTGGTTCAGGCCAAAATTGCGCTAAGACCCTTCTAACAGTGGACCAATACAGATGATTGAGTTCCAGTGCCCAGAGCATAACCTGGCAGAGTTTAATTTACAAGTGTAGATATTTCCACAGAATTCATTTGCTCTCTTGGGTGGTGGAGATTCAGCACAAGGTTCTTACCGGTTGCTGACTGCCTGCTCCTCATGTCCCAGAATCTTCTAGCGTGGTTCATGCTAGAAGAATGACTTACTCTTCTACTGTACTCATTTCCCAGATGTTCAGCTTGCTATGCTTGAGTGCCATCTCACTACAGTGTTTAAAAAAATCTTTTTTTTATTTGAGTAGCTTTAAATATTTGATGCATTTGTTCAACTTCTGTTGTGTGTGATATCAAAGGCTTTTTTCCTCCCTTCCACTTTTAATCAAGGTGAACTTTGGTGCTCACATTACCTGTGATCCTCTTCATGATGGCATTCTCTCCTTTACGCCTCAGGAAGAGGTCAGGGATCTTAAAAAAGTGACTATGGAAGTGCAGGACATCCACCCTAGGTTGCCACAGCCGCTGCAGTTGTTCCTTTGGAAGAGCTCTTTGGAGGGGCACAAGGTCAGAGTGGAGTATCTCAAGACCTTCCCAGATGTACTTGCAGGAGTTGTAGGGCCCAGATGCATCAACGGAGTTGTCCTTGAAACAAAATTTTGACTTGTGTACCAGCACTGTGTATTACATAGGTTATGTGCTAGCTGCCTCAGCTGTACCTGTGTGACAGCCAATGTGCCTGGTTATCCTCTTTGGAAACAAGGAGAAGTACTCTCAGGGTCTGGCTAAGATAAGGTTGCCTGAATGTCTCTAGCCATGGGGATCCCTCTGTGACTTTTTGGCAGAGCTCTTTTTTCACTAAAACGTGACATTGTGAGTGACTGTGTGGTCTAACATACAGAGTGCCAGGCAGACACATACACATGAAACTTATATTTTCAGAGGGGAGGAACCTCAGAGTTGTGCACCTGTGATATATGACATGTTTTAATGTAATTGTAAATGAGAATGCATTAGAGATCACACTGCCTAGCTGCTGTGCCAATCTCCATAGACTCCTAAAAATCAACCTGATTTTTGTTAGACACTTTCAAATGGGAAAGTAATTTTTGGTCATTTCTTTAAGTGTGTCCAAGAAGCAGGCATCTGTGTTTGGCACAGCCTTTACTCCTAGCTGGTTAGCCCTGGGGACTCAGCAAATACTCCTGAAGTTCCCTGGTGCCCAAGCAAATATGGCAGAGAAACTTCAAAAATCTGTAATTAAGGCAATGAGTATGGAAAAGCAGATTCAGATCCTATGTCTGGAAGCTCTGTACTTATTAACATTTCCAAGTATATACAGTGATTCTGTAAGTAATGGGTAGTGAATTCTGCATGGCAGGAATTGAGACAGGACTCTGGTTGTAACCAAGTGCTCCTGCCATCCTTTGGGAGCTGACTCCCCTTGCACCTATGCCCACATTGGGGCATAGGTAGGGAGGAGGGATGAGAAGGAAAACAGTTCTGGAAAATGCATGGGAAGAAACATGTTAAATGGTTTCTGTAGGAAAAGCTCCAAGTGTTACCATCCTCCTTCCCTGCACTTAAATTCTTCCCGTTTTAAATGTCAAGCATACCATCAAAAGCTGATAGTGATATCTAAGTGCTACACAGGGGCATAAGAAACGTCTGTGATGAATGTAAAAAAGCTCTATGTTCTGTCTGTGACTTGTCCACCCACCTATATGATGGTACTAGATACCACAGAAAGCTTTTCCATGTCTGTCAAGTCCCTAATGCTCCTGTCTACAACGCCTCTCTGAAAGAGCTCCTTTTACTGTTCCAGATTAACTGACACATAACCCAAGGATTCATTCTTGCTAGACAACAGCAGGCTTTGTCAGCAGCCAATTTTCAAGGAAAATGGCCATTTAAAACCACATCCTAAGTAGCTGGCTATACATATTAGCCTTAGCTGACCTATACTGAAATTTACTGTTTGTCATCTCTTTGTTTCTGTAGTCTTTATCTTTAGAGAATCAGCTGTTTTGTTTACTATATGTTGGTTATGGGTACTGTATTTCCACTACATTAGCTCTACTCAGGGGAAAGTAATAGCTCTAGATTGAAGCATAAGCCATTTGTTTTCCTATAATGAGGAACACTCTGCTGCATGCTTTCTAAGTGATTAGGTGAATTATGCTTTATTTGCCTTGAGAAGAACCATACTTAAGAGCAACTTTCTGAAGAGAAAATGAGACAGAGAGCACACAAGGGGAAAAAAAGGCTCTATCCCAATTAAAGCTTCCTGAGCTGTATTTTCACACATTTCTTGACTGAGCAATCCTGATGCTTATTGCTGGAAGTGTACCAGGCTAAAAATTAATTGCAGGCTAATTACTTTATGTCAAGAAGCTGCCCAATTATTTTTCAGATTTGCTACAATGGCTATGTTAAAAGTAGCCATGTACCTTCCTTCCTTCAAAACTGTATTGGAGGATTTTATCAGTGGCAAACACAACTGGATAAGCCCTTTCATCAGAATAAAACTACAGAGATCAGGTGTTTTTTAAAGAGCTATTTGCATTACTTTGGTACCTTCAGTAGTTTAGATTTGTGGTGGTCACTCATATCCATTTATGACACTGCCATCACAGAGGGATGGATATATGTGCCACGGTGTTTCTCTGTGTATCTGTATATAGGTTGTTCCCTAGCATTTATACACCAATGCTTTGTTCAGAAGAAGGATTTCAAACACCTTGTTTTTAAAATTATTCCACGCACCCAATGAACACCTTGATCTTTAAAGGAATTTTTTCCACAATGTTTTACCCCTTGGCCTATGTCTTGCTTAGAATAAATTATATTTCCATTACAGAAGCAATTCATGCTTATATTCTCCTGAATTATGCTAAGCAATCCCTTCTATTTCTTTATCTGAAAGAACAGAAACTTCTTGCCTTTTTGGTTTTTTTTTGGTTGAACTCTCTCAACTTTTATCTTCTCCGTAGTTCCTCGTATATGAGATTCATTTGGGGGGACTTCTCTGATTTTTCTCCATTTGGAATGTTCTCATACAGTAATGCCTTGAAATGTGCTTACTATAATGTAAGTTACCATCTTTTGCTAATCCTCCTAGAGAAGCCTAATATCCCAGCATCTGTTAAACACACCTGACCCCACTGTGCACCAGAGAAGACTATTTTTTATTGGTCCTACCACAAAAAAAAAAAAAAAAAAAAAAAGCTGGCAACATCTGGTTAAAATAGTGTATTTTGGATGCCTTGATTAATTGTTGGGTTTGTACCACAGGAGGCAAAAGCTTACCTTTCTAGTGCACACTTAAAAACTTGATGCTTTCTGAGTCAGTCACCAAAGCGTTTGGCCCTGACCTGGCAGAGGGAGAGCCACGAGTGCTATCGCTGAAGAGGCAGTTTGTTGCAGAAAGGAGCCACAGCAAGTTACAGACTCTGCTGATAATGTGATGAAGAGCGGTAGCCCACCTTTACCACGGCTTGCATTGCTGGGACATGTTTATTCGGCACTTTGGAAGATGAATCCTTCACATCAGGGGAGAGCACAAGAAATAGTGTTAGAGAACATTACCAAGCAAACGGGAGAACTGCTTTCTCTCCTACTTGCGTTTCTCAATGAAGTGCCATCCCATGTGGTGCCTGTTACAGTCAGTCTTTTTTTAGAGGTGAGGACTGATAGGTCCAAAAAAGAAAGGACTACTCAGGCTTCTTTGAAAGGCAGTTAGAAGACCAAACTTATGCAAGTTCCTTTTTAAAGTAGACCATGTCTCAGGCAGTCTACTTTTCATTATTTTGTATTTGCTTCACTGAAAATGTCTCCTGAGGAAGATGCGAAGCCTTTTGCATTTTGCATTGTTCAGTGGTTCCTTTATTTTTCAGCTGCGCTGTTCCGTAGATGTGCAATTTGCTCTTTCTTTGAGGTTTTTGTATCTTTGTGGTATGGAAAAAATTCTGATTGAAAAATTGATGGGCAGAAATCTCTGAACTATTATATGCTTTAAGGCAAGAGCAGAGAACGGAGGGAGTTACAGATGTCCTTTGGGAAGGGAGGTCAAAGCTTAAGTGGGCAGGAATAGGAAAAGAGATGCCTTTCAAACACACTCAAATATAATGTTGGGAGAAATTCTAGTTGTCCTGTTTTCATAATAAGTGCTTGACAACGTAAATTGAAATCACAGATTAGATTATTACTATAAATGGGAAATGCCTGATTATAAAATAAGAAAAACCCAGCAAATTTCAGATTGACATTCTCAGCTCTGTTGAGGGGCAGCACAGCCTATGCAGAGCTTGCATCCTATTTTGAGGTTTAAAATGAGAATAGCAGCTACTAGGTTCATTTATTCTGTTTTGGTCAAGGCAGCAGTGTTGCTCCTGGAATGCATTAGGATGCTCAAAAAGACACTGAAATCAGGATACATTATTACTGATTTCCCTCCGTTTAATCAATATCGGACAACTTGAAATCAAACATCTTTCCTTTCTCTTCACTATAATTCTGTGGCAATTCATGTATCGCTTCTGGAGCATTGCTGACTTTTTCATGCAGTTCCAACAGTACAGCACACCAGGCCACTTCTGTCCATTGAATAAATTTTGTATTGGCAGATGGCTTCTAAAAATAAATGACAGAGCAATCCTTAGGCCTCATGCAGTTATTGGGGATTTATTATATATGCTCTGGGTGAGTTAATCAGAATTTAGAGATGCAATTACTGTTTACCTGCAGACTAAGCATCATCTTTATGTTAAGCACTCCTTGAACTATAGGAAACAGTATAGAATAAGATGCATTTGTTTTGTCTTTCAATCTTCTTGACAAGTCTGAAATCTTCAGATTCTATAAAAGAAGCAGCAGACTTTGATTAAACAGCTGCTCCTGTTATCTGATTTAATGGTGACAATGAACTCAATGTTCTTGTGATCCAGAAGGTTTCCAAAGCAGTATGCTAATTTGTGAGCTTGCATTTAGATATCGCCTTCATCCTTTAGAGAAATGCAGTGAATCATTGGAGGGGGTGAAAAACTACAGCTGTTGAGTGGCATGTGGTAGTAGGCAATACCTAGCAGTAGGCACAGAAACTGAAGGGGATATTACCTGCAGTGGGAATGTCAGGAGGAGACGGCATGTGGATAGATAACTGTCCAAATTCAAGAAATACTGCTCTTCTTTTTATATGCCATGACTGAAATGGAGAAAGGGCTAATTCATTCTTTCTCTGCCTTTGCATTATTTATGCCAAAGTAAAACAAGTATAAAATAACTCTCATTGGGTGGAGCTTTACACTCTCTTTGCAACAGAACAAACAAATGCAGAATTGTTCCTAAAAGTCTTAGAAGATAGCTTTGGTCTTACATGTGTTCGCTGAGAAACCTTTCCATTTTGTGTCTCATCAGGGTTTGTTCATGTGCAATCTCTCTTGAGATGATGCATATTTGGACAGCCAATCTAGCATCCTCATTAGAAGACAAGTTTTTTACAGACTTTAATGCTGCTAGTACCTGGTTCTGAATATAAGTCATTGGGAATTGAGTTCCTACAGTTCAGCTGTTGCACTTGGCTCTCACCAACATCTTTGTCCATGATTAGCTTTCTCTGTCTAGAAATCTGATCTCTGGCCTAGACTACATTGCTGAAATATGCATGCAGTTGGGTGCAACTGAGAGAAATGAAATTACATTATCATGTCCTAACTTCTGT
The DNA here is from genome assembly GCA_013401275.1 of Pandion haliaetus. Lineage (NCBI taxonomy): Eukaryota > Metazoa > Chordata > Aves > Accipitriformes > Pandionidae > Pandion > Pandion haliaetus. The sequence goes on from VYZV01025739.1 coordinate 224,047, forward strand.
TAACTTGCTCAAGTTCCAGGTTTATGAAGGGTGCACAGCTGTATGTTAAAGTACATGCATGAAGTCAAATACAGAGTGTGCTGCATAGTGGGGAAGGCTAATGATTTCCTTATCACTTCTTTATCCCTAAGATCATCTAGGTTTATCTAGATTGGGTTATCAGATAAGCAGAAAGATGGTAATCCCTTAGTCAAACAAGAAAATATTCCTATTAGTATCAATTTCATTTTTCATATGTCTTTTAGTATGTTGAATTTATGTCACACCATTTCTGCTCTTACATAAGCACTAGGCAAATCAACGACAGAACAATCTCTAGGAAAACAAGAGGCCATGATAGTAATGAGATTTACAAACTTGATGTTACTGGTGAGTAAGCTACAGAGTAGAGGAAACACCCAAAAACCATAGAGCTACTGAGAAGCCAGCTGGCCCATCCTCCTGCCCCACGGTGGGTTCCACTATTCCCTGCCTTTCCTAGACAGTTCTTAAATGCGTCCAAAGGCAGTGGCCAACAGCATCCACCAGCAATTTGTCCCAGTACTTAGTCATTCCTGTCAGTAGGCTAGTTACCATTGAAGTGTGGTTATCCTTTGAAATGTAGATTATACTTCTTCAGATCCCCCAGCTTCTCTATTCTATTTATTCTTTCTACCCTTCTTGTTGTCACTCTGCCCCCAAAAGGGAGGAGCTTTTTGGACTTAACTGTTACTATTATTTCAGTTGAAGTTACTCAAACACAATAATGCTGGCCAGCAATACAAACCCCTTAGAACAGATGCCACTAAAACTTAGGATGATTTTTTCAAATCCTACTTCAGCAAACTCACATAGTGTTTTGAAATTCAGGCTTCATCTTCTTTGCCTGTGAGATTTTACCAAATAAAAGGTTTCCAGGTGGAACCTGCCGCAGCCGTCTGCTTTCATGGCGCAGGCAGAACTGCACCCAGACCTGCTATACTATTATCAGTGACTCTGAGTTACTCACAGAGTAAAAATGGGAAACTGCTGTTTTCACATAGGCACCTTTCAGGTGATGACAGTGTTGATTTTCTTTTCCTTTCAGAAGGTTTGTGCACAGCTGTCTTGCTGTTCAGGGTACCTGCTATCTCAGATCTTAGGCAAAGCAGGGTGCTAAATGCTGGTTTTGGGTAAGACATCACACAGAACAGTATATGGAAATGTAGGAATCTTTTTAGTGGACAGATGCAGAGTCTTGCCATTCTGCAGAAGGCTGGACAGAAAACATTTATTGGAAAGAGCTATGGATCGTACTCATAGGTAAAAAGTGCTGAAAGACAACTTGAGAGGCCAACTAGCTGCACACTTGTCCAGTCATGCAAAATTGCTGGTGGCAGTCAGCAGCTTTAGCAGTATGGGTTATTGAGGTTCCCCATATTTCCATCCCAAAGGCAGTTCCCCAGAGGACGCATCTGACAAACAAAGAGTGACAGTAGGCAAGGAGCAGCATAAGGAAGAGGAGGAGCCAGAATGTGCCCTGCTCCCCTCCTCTCCTCAAGTCCTTTGTAGAACCACCAAGAAAATTGCTTGAGTCTAACGCTTCACAGGCTTTCCCCACTCCATGCTCTGCCCTCCTCATTAGCTCCCGTTATGCCCTTGAGAGTAGTTGTAGGAGATGTGGAGGTACAGGAATTTCAGTGGCCGTCCTAGGAAATGCGTGGTGAAGAGGAGATTGATGCATCTCTTGGGGGCAATGCATTACCTCCGATATTTTTGTTCTGTTTCCCCTGTAAGGTTTTCCCATGGGAGGGAACAAGTGAATTAATTATTTTATCATCTCACCTGTGTCCTCGCTCTGAAAGAAGCAGGCATCCTCTTTTGTGCCAATTTCATTGATTGATGTAATCAGACTGGCTACTGATCAAAGTAATCTCAGTAGCCTAATTCTGTACCTGATCTCTCTCTGTTTGTGCTTCAAGGTCTTTGACAGGGTCCGAGAAGATTGCCCTAATTTCCACGAGAAGATTAAGCCTATTAATGCTGAACTCACTCAGCCCAAGCTGGCCATCAGTGCTGAAGACGAGGAGGAGCTTCTGACCCGGGTCAATATTGTCTTCCACTGTGCAGCAACAGTTCGCTTTGATGAACCCCTGAAGTATGTCCTGCTTTCTGTATTTGCTAAGCATGATTCAGAATGCACGATAGCCCGTAACACACCATTCAGCACATCTCTTGTATAGCTGCGGTAGTAATTCTCCACTTACGTTTTCATGCTACATGTGGTTCTGCACTAAACGTGCAGTGTAAATGCTCTGAAAATGTCATGTGCATATGCACGTCAAAAGTGAAGTATCTTGGCAGATTTCCATGGGAACAGAAGGAAGTACTGCAAGCTTGGGTTGTAATATAGTAAGGGAGTCGAGTATGACCTAAAACTGGGATAGGGAAAAGTGCGTTTTAGGTCAAGAGGGAGATGTTTTGGCAGAACTAGCTGGAGACAGCTTGAAGCAAAACTATGTTGTGTCTGTCTCTAAAGCTAGTGTTAATGGCCTTTCTTTGTCACCAAGTAACTGAAGAGGGAAATGAGTGAAATTAGTGAAAAACACTAAAGCTGTGAGAGTACAAACCACAATGATTAGTATCAGTCTTCATTTGCTCATATATAGGCTAAATAGATATCCACTCTGTCCACCATAAATAATTGCTTTTTGCAACAACTAATTAGAGAACCCACCAGGAAGGAAGCAGCTCTTGATTTAGTCTTGAGCCACGTGTAGAGCCTGCCTCAAGATACAAGTAGCAAAGCACTGCACTGCATTAATAGACATATGTTCTTAAATCAATACATGAATGAACATGCAATAAAAACAGGTCGCAGTGGCATATAACATCAAAGGGAAACTATGTTTTTAATAAGGAGGATAGCTAGAAAGAAGTTAAAAGAAAAAGTTAAAATGGTCATCTGCTTGCAGGCAGTGTAGAAACTGTTTAAAGGTTGATTGCATGTCATCTGTCAAAATCTCTCTAACAGAACAAGGAAAATCCAGTATGATTAAATGACAAAATATGAGAAGTTGTTAAAATCAAATTATTCCTGTCTGAATAATAAAATATATGGGTAAAAGTTCTAGCAAGTTAAATGTGAAAGCACAATATTGCTGCTCAATTGCTAATGACACAAAAAAATAAAAATATTTTTAAACATGGCAAGTCCAAAGCCTACAACAGAATATGTAGAGCCGATAGATGACGGAGGTGCAAAAGCAGTACAGTCAAGGTATGAAAAGCAGCAACAGAGAAACTAAATGAATTATTGCATCAACATGCAGTACATTTAGGGAATTCTCCAGATGGAACTCTTGAGGGCAGAAATCTGAGAAACTGTGTTATATTGAAATATTAGTAGATGCAGTTTTAATATAAATAGAAAAAATAAAGAGTAACAAATTGCCAGTGTTAGATGATATTCCCCTACAAGGCTAAAGGAATTCAATGTCTCAGCAGAAATCCATGCTGGGCCCGTATTCTGAGCGCAATTCTGTTTACCCCCTCTCAGAAGGTATACAATCGAATAGAAATGTACACGGAAGAGTAATTTTCATATGAAGGGTAGCTAAAGTAGAATCATTCATCCTGCTAGAAGGGCAGGAGGAAATGGAAACCTATAGAAAATGCTGTTATTAATAGCAGCATGCTAAAAAAAAAAGTGTCTCTGGCTTTAGATATTGTGATCCAAACATTAATCATACTCACAGCTTCTGTTTTCATTCATCTGGACTATTTACAATTTCTCTTCAACGTTAGTGTAATTAATTTCTTTACTGTACACTGTACTTGATAGCATTGTTCATAATCTTGTACGTGTTGGTGAAAGCTTCTGCTCCTGGGCTGCACCGATTGCATATTCCTTAGCCTTTTCCCTTCTGTGCAGGAAAGTGTCTTTCTTCCAGGACAAAGCATGCAACAAAGTTGAATGTCTGTTCACTGAGATCCATTGCAGATAGTCGCTAGGAGAACTTCTAGCTATGCTGGGTACTTCAAGGTCAACCTTACTAACCAGGACTCTTTTTCTCTTATGCCTATCAGTTCTCTTCTCCACTCCTTGAGAATTTAAGCTGTTATCTCTAATTGTGTCTTCTTTCAGCATGAATCTGATTTTCTGGGCCCAAGGACCCTTTGTTGCTTACTGAAACCACATGTTTATCTGGTTTAGCAGTGGTACCTTAAGGAGAAAGTTGAATGGGTACCACAGGAACCATAATGCCTCAGTGGTCATGTGTGTTGGAAATATTTGTTCCAGGAAGGGGTGGCAAATATGTCAGACATAGAGATGTTAGTGAAATGTTACCTCTGATCCTTTGAATTGAGTAAAAATATTTGAAAGATGTTCTGTGGCCAGAACAGCGACTCCAACAGTATTGCTGTGAAAGCTAGTTTAGCCCTTGCATTTCACTGAAGCTTTCCGCTCTGCTGTGACCCCTTCTCTTCCCTTACTCGCCTTTTCATTATCTGGGGTTTGGATAATGCTCAGCTTTGATATATTCTTTCCAGTGAAATGCATTTTGTCTCTCTCCCCTCTTTAGACATGCCCTGCAATTGAACGCAATGGGCACGCAGCGGCTCCTAGAGCTGGCCCGGCAGATGCAGAACCTTGAGGCCTTCATCCACATCTCCACCGCCTATGCAAACTGTGTCCGGAAATGCATAGACGAGGTCATCTACCCACCCCCAGCTGAACCCAAGAAGCTCTTTGATTTAGTAGAGTAAGTAGGAACTGCATCGCCTCTTCTGACCTTGGTTTTGCTTCATTCTGCAGAAGACCTGTTCATATAAACTGTCCTGTGGGATTTTTGTTCATAGTTGCTGTTAATACTGTATGGCCTTGTCTGTAGGCAAGAAGTGCCACAGAATGCCATCCAGTAAGTCTGTCTTTTCTAGATTTTCTTCTGAAAGTAGCTTTACTGAGGTTTTTTGAAAATAGAAGAAATATTCTGTTTTGGAGCCTTTTTATCTGGACAGCTGCTGAAGTCACGCTTTATAAACAGCTGGTTGAGCTTAACAATACTTTTCCAAATACAGAAGTATTAGAAAATAGCATAAAACACATTTAATAACCCTGTGATTTCAGATACCTCTAAATTTTTCCACACACCATTTTAAAAAAGACTGTGATTTCATGAGAGTCCAGCATTGAATAAGTTATGCATGAGTGCATTTGCTATCAGGAATGGAGTTGTGATGCTTCTTTCTGTAAGACTCAGCTCTGTTACTACCTTAGTAAGAACTTATATGCATTTCATATACGTTATATTCATTTCTTTATCTCTTCAGCTTCCCAACGTTGTTTCCATTTATTTCAACAATCCTGTGGTATTAAACTGGAGTCATATGGGGATGAGTCAGAAACAGGCTGTTTTAGAAAGAGGTCAGTGTGAGAATCCAGGACTGAAGGAACAACAAAAAGGCTTGTTTAACTGAATTTACCAAAATGAAGAGTAATTAGAAAGAATAACAAAATCTGCTGGTAAAGGTCCCAGGACACTTTCCCCATAGAAGAATTTTCCTACAGCTGTAACTGTTTTCACTTATTTTCTAGTGGTATTCCACTTGTGTAATATAAGCAACTGACCTGTGAACTAGTAACCCAAAGAGCTGGTATAAAGTCTTTCTTCTCATTGATTTAGGGTAATAGGTGATGAGATTAATTAATGTCCAGTAGGAGAACCACTGAGGTTTTATATAAAAAAATTGTTTGCCAAAAAAAAATTCCACTAAGAGCTACTCCAGAAAATTTAGCACAAATCAGTGTTTTCTTTTTTTAATTTTTCCAGTAGCCCATATTCTTGGATATGTTTACTTCCAGCAAGTAGTCATCTATCATTTATTGTTTATTGAGCAAGTAGAGCATGATAAAAACATAAGAAATGCCCTAGTGCATTAGACCAGTGGGCTGCCTGGCCCAATATCTTGCCCTCAACAGTGGCACTGGGAGATGCTGTTTAGGGTAACTACACAGGCCTGGATACTTTCTGCAATCCGTTCCCCTTGTAGCATCCCAGAAACCATAACTGTAGTATGCGGGGTTTTACATCCTATTATTTTTGTCCCATTTTTTTAATCCATTAATTTGTTTAATCCCTTTTTGAACTTTCTGGTACTCTGCGTCTGCAAACCCCCTGTGGCAGCAAGTTCTAGAAGTTACCTGCTGCATAAAGGCAAGCTTTCTTTTACCTGCTTCAAGCTGTCATGCTAATAGTTCCATTGCATGTCACATAGATTGCAGTATTGCAGTATCTGCCCTATTCACTACCTCAGCAGTTCTGTAAATTTGTATTGCATTCACCCTGGACCTTCTCTTCTGCAGCCTGAAGAGTCCCATCCTTTTTCCTGGTTCCTCATATGCCAACTGATCTGTCTCCTTGATGATTTTAGTTGCCCTTCCTCCCTGCCTGTTTTTAACTCCTCTCCCTCCTTGAGGTGTAGGGGCCAAACAGAACTGCATGCAGCACTCAAGGTGTGGTCACTCTAAAGTTTTATTTAAATAGCTTCAAAATGACACCATTGGTCTTCTTCTCATTATGATGATGTCCAACATTTCCTTGACTTTTTTGTCTGCTGCTACTCATTGACTTCGAGATTTTATAGAGCTGTCAGCTGTGCTTCCAAGAGCTCTTGCTGTGCTGTAGCTGCCAGTTCTGGGTTCAGGAACCTCTAAGACCAGTTCAGGAACCTCTAAGAGCATTTTAGACCGCTTTTCCCTAAATGCATTACCTTACCTTTATTTACAGTGAAGCTAATCTGCCAACTTTTTGCCCACTGACTCAGTTTTACAATGTCCTTCGGAGTTCTTCGCTATCAATATTACATTTCACTGCCCCAAAAAGCTTATCATCACTTGCAACTTTGGAAACAATTAGTGTTGATGGCTCAGATAAAAAAAGACTCCAGCAAAGGACTAAATACTAGTCAGAAACATGCAGAAGTGCGTGGGTGCCCCAGAGGCTGCTACTTCAGCTGCTTCATATAAGACCTTAGGAGTTAATTTATTGTAGTTTGCATGTGCAGCAGAGAGGATGATGTTTGAAAGAAAGGTTGAGTGACAAAGGATGGGCTTTCAGATGTGTTCTTCCATGTGTTTATCTTGGTAGTATGTTTGGTTGTTTTTTTCTTAGCCACAAAATTAGAGATGCGTTTTCTTGCTTTTTTACTAGGTATTTCAATTTGTTTTACTATACTCCAGAAGTTCACCATTTTCCAGTACTTTTAGTGAGACAGAAAGGAAACAGCGTGCCCTCAGCTAGGATGGTATCTGTTTCTCTACATGTTCGCAGGTAGCATTATGGCTGCTCACAGCAAAGACAACCACTGCTTTCAAAGGCATTGAAATCAGGTGGCATTGTTGAAAATCACAGGCTCCAGGGTCATTGGTTTGGAAGATGTTCTGCAGATCAAAGGCAATATATGAAAGAGATGCAGGGGGCTGCAGAGTGTGTGAAGGAGCGGAATGGGGAAAGTACCTGGGATGTTGGGATGATGTGACATAGGCAGAATGGGATAGAGAAAACTCTGAGAGGCTGTGAAGGGCAGGGGATTACTTGGAGGGATGGAGGGAGAGAGAGAGAGAGAGATGACAAAGCAGGGTTGGAGGGAGATGGAAGAGATGCACCTTTTATTATTCACCGTGTAAGTGGAAGAAATAATATGTGGGTATCTGGGTACAGAAGGTTTCAGAGAAAGGAGATTAACAGATACCGGAATGTTACCTTCAAAAAGCAGGGGAGGAAAAAAAGCGGAGAAGGAAATACAAACTCCCTTCAAAAAGGGGGAAGAAATAGAGGTTATGTTTTGCATCAGCTGGCTGTGAAAGCTTCCCTTCACAAACAACCCTTGTCTTAAAGTGCTCTTCTGCAAGTGCATTAAGAGGCACGATCACACAACTGGATGCAGTAACAGATTCATTTAATGATGCTTTTGGCCATGCACTTGGTATATGCTTATGATTCTTTATTCAGTTGAAAACCCAAGTAGGACTCCCAGCTGTTTCTTTTTCTGTTCTTATCCTCCTATTATATCCCTGCTTTCCAGTATTTTGATATTTAAACTGCAAGTAAAGCCTTAGGCTTAACCTGTGTAAACCAAGAGTCACACTTCTAAGTGCTGCCAGGCCACTAGAGGAAACATATAATCTGCTGCATCAAGCAAGGTTTGCCTTAATCTAAAGCTGAGGGAAATCAGCTTTGAAGGGTGTGCTGAGGTAAGGAACACAGCAGACAGTGAAGTGTGGGCTGAAGCAGAACTGTTTTCATCATTACAGAAAATGTAGATCCATCATCACTTACAAGAAAGAGAGCGTCTTATTAATGCAAGGTGATTAACATGGAAAGTTATGTTTTCCTATGGCAGAGTAATTTGGTGCATATATGTGCTGAAAGAAGAGGATACTAATTGTTTAATTTGCATCTCTTTTGCTACAGGGCACTTGCAGCAGTGAGCAAAAGCAGTAGGTTTGTGATTTAGCATTTCAAAATCTTCAAAGTAGGTCATGGAGGAGTAGGAACAGTTTGCCTCACTGAATTGTCAGCTCAGCGCTCCTGTGATGGTAATGCTGGTAGATCAAATCACCTGGTAGGATGGTACCCTTGAGACAGGCAGGAGCTTGGTCCTCTTGATGACCACTTAAAGTAAGGCAGAGGCCTGACTGGAAGGATTTGGGCAAGGGGAAATTGCTTCTCCTTGTACTTCTATACCTGTCTTTGCTTTGTGAGAATGCTAACCTGTAAGCCTGTGTTATTTAAATAAAAGCAAANTTCCATGCAGCTTAATCTGAGTTCCCAAATGAACCTAGTCTTCCTCCAGGCTCCGCAGAAATAGTCATCTCCTTTTGGTAGGCTGGTAATTAATTACTCGACAGAATCAAACAAAGGCAATTTAGCTGAGACCCTGAGGAGGCTGGGTTCAATGACTGCCTAAACAGGCTTTGTAAATTAAGTCAATATTGTGTGCTGCTTATAGCCTCTGCGTAGTTCAACTTCATATTTTATGCTTAAACAGTTTTTCTGCCTTGTTTCTGAAGCATGGGACTAGGGTTGCAAAGGAAAGTATTTGTGCCTCTATAAGGCTTTTTTTATTTAAAAAATTGAACTTCTATATACTTTTTACTGTCAGATTCTTTTTAACTCATTCTAAAACTGAGAGATTCACTGAATTCAACCCTCCCCTGCAACTGTTTTGCAGTTTCAGTGAATCAATGTTTGATTAATACAACAATTAATACAACAGTTTTCCTGTAATATTTCCACCTGTGTCTCATGAGAGCCATCTGAAAAGCAGTGTGCCACCTGAGCCATCAGGTGTTTGCACATTTAAGTTGATATGATCAAGTAATTCTCTAGGTGTGACCGTCTCTGCCTTATTCCTCTCCCCTTGACCTCCACCTGTTTCTGGAATTCAAGATAAGGAGGGGTGAAATGAGGATCTGCAGGAAATAGTATCCTTGTGGTGCCCCTGGGAAGAGCGCACCCATTCAGTCTGAACTGTAAGTCCATTGACTTAATTACAAATTGGATTATAGGAGTTAATCTTTGATTCCATGGTGTAACAGCAGACTGCTGAAAGCCTGTCGGGGATTGGCAGTGGTGTGCAGGGGCTCTGGAAGTACAGCCAGTTCCTGTTGTTTAGACCCAAACTCTGGCAGGACCAGTGAAGAGCTGGTGTCTTGATGGTGTGCCAGGGAAGAGCCTTTGAGCCTTAGGCCCTCGCTGCAGCACTGCAGTGGTAAGGGCTACTTTTTAAAAGGTATATGCATAACTCCTTCTGATAGATTAGCTACCTGAATACCTTAACAAAAACCCAAAAAAACCCCAAACAAACAAAAAAAAAACAAACCTCAGTGGGGTTTTTTTCTTTGTGGTTTTTTTTTTTTTTTTTAAGCAGGTAGCACTGATAGTTTCCTAATTTCCTATGTGGACAAACCCATGCAAAACTAGTAGGAAGGAACACCTAACACTGTAAATAGTGCTACTGGAATAATATCCCTGTAGTATGTTGTTCTAGCTTTTGAGACCTTCATAATGCTACTTGACTCGGTAACTTGAGGTTACCAAGGATCTCCTGAAGCATACTTGGGAGTATATAGGGACTGTGTTGGCGAAGGATAAGTGCTCCCTAGTGAGAATGTTAGGTTGGAAAGCTCCATCAGTCTGTAGACCATGGCTATATTTACGTTACAGATTGCAGTGAAGCATAAAGCACAGAAGAGATTGCTTTAAAATGAGATTGTATAGATACCTGAAGTTGAGCTGGACATGGTAGCATGAAGCTCACTAGGGTTATTTTGCACTTTGAAGACAGAAGTAACCTTTCACGTGCAGAGCTGTTCTAAATCCAAACCAGTTGCTCCTTGCTTTGTCTTAAATGGCTTTGGCTTGCTTATCCTTTGTTTCAGGTGAGGATTCCTGTCTTACTGGTCTCTTTTGCCTCAGTCTTTTCTCTCTCTGTATGGCGGATAATGATGTTCTCCTTGTTTCCTGTAGGTGGTTGGATGAATCTATCATTCAAGACATCACACCCAAGCTGCTTGGGGACTGGCCCAACACTTACACCTACACCAAAGCCTTGTCAGAATACCTGATTCAGCAAGAGAAAGGAAACTTGAACATTGCTATCATCAGGCCATCCATCGTGGGAGCTAGCTGGCATGAGCCTTTCCCAGTAAGCATGAATACGTAGCAATTCCCTACTGAGAGCCCTTTGATACAGCTGTAACTGCAATACTGTCAGGAATCTCTCCCTTCTTGTAGTAGTGTCCACTTGAGAAACGGGTACTCCATTTGATAGGAAAGTGTGTGGAAGAGGTGGAGGACCTGTGCTGAAGTAGAACAGCAAGTCTTCTTCAGCATTTTCAGGAAATACTCTTGTCTCCAAGTGAAAAGAACACATTTAAGCAATAATAACAAGAACTGGGATAATAATGGTGCAAAATGCTGGACTTGCAACTGATCGTCTTACGTGCAGAGGATCATGCCCAGACAGGCACACAGGGGACTTTCTGTACTAGCTGGGGAAACATGAGATCTGAGGGTCAGTTGTAGTCCTGATGCATTCTGGTTTAAGTCTTTCCATGGTCTAGTCAGCCTATTAATGAGGTCCTGATGAGCACCCTAGACCTCACACGGTCCTTGAAAGCATTTGATAATGTCAAGTGCAGTTACCTAGTATCTCTCTTATGTTGGTAGCTGTTGAATTCGCTGGATTCACACTTGTATGGGCCTGTTGCAGATATAAATGTCAGCCACAGAGTAATGAAATGCAACTGTACTTTCGGACTGAAATAATTCACTAAGCTAAATATACTGGTAGGAATAATGTGCCCTAACATTGCAGCCAAATTGGAAAGGCACCATAAAGTCACCTTTGACTTTCATGCAGTTCAAAGCATGCCAAAGATGTCTGAGATATAGCAAGGCTCTGGGCCAAGCTCCCCATTTTGGAAAGGCAGAGCAAACTCTGTTAGGTGTCATAACCTGGTTTGAGTCAGACAGCTCATCGCTGCTCTTAGCTGCAGCTCCCACAAGTGGCAGTTTCCCTGACCTGAAGTAGGATGGAATTCAAAAGTGGAGTGGCTTTTTTTTTTTTTTTCTTTTTCTTCCTTGCCTTAGAAATTAGCTGGAGTAATCAAATCGGTCTTTGTGACATCTGCATGTCGTATGTCAGAGGGTATATAACACACTGGCTGTTTTCAACAAGTGTGACAGCACCAAGACCCTGTGGTATTTAAAGCCAGAGTCTACTCCTGTAGTCAAGTTATTACAGGAAAGCAGTGGTTTCTAAAAACAAAATTAGATTCTGTTGTTGATGGGTAAATTGCAGACAGAATGAGGTATCATACAATGCGTACCCTATTTAAAATCAATTAGGTACTTCGTACTGGTTAGCTTCCTGGCAGCTGTCCCAGATGGGCTGGCATCTGTCTTAACTGGTGTCTTGTTGCTTCTTTGTCTGCACCACAGCTTTATAGCCCTTTCACCATTTCGAAGCCTGTGCAAGCAACATGTCATTGAAAGAAATAGTAATCATTCTTCTTTTTTTGCAGGGTTGGATTGACAGCTTCAATGGGACAAGTGGAATATTTGTTGCGGTATGTCTAGTTACTACTTAAGCTCCCCTTAAAGTGGCATTTGAGTTACTGAAATAGTAATTCTAAAGTTCCTCCACAGCCCCATTTAGAAATTGTGTGCAAAAAAGGATCACAGCACTTTTCTAAATCTGGTGGAAAGATGTCACACACTTGCCATACATCTAGATGCCTGTAGGACCCAGAAGACTGTCTATTTATGCTGCACTCAAAGAACATTGAAAGAGTATTCATGTTGCTGGTTCACTAAAGGTGAATTGCAGTTTCTAAAAACCTTAATGTTTTGGACAAATTTGGCCAGATTTTCAAAGAAGGGGCAAAAGATGCATGCTTGAAACTAGGGTAATTCACAGGTGTCAAAGCTTGACTCTTACAACAGAACTTAATTTTCCAGGCCAGATTACCATACCATCAATACAAGGCAGCATTATTTATCCTTTCATTTTTCTTCATATGTTTTGTTGCTAAGTCCACTGCTATATTTGTGACCACTTCACAGTAACAAAGATTCTGGGTCTCTCTTGCCATTGCTTTATACAGGATTTCTCAATGTGCAGAGCACACCTAGATAATGTGCATAACTATCAATTCATAGTCTACCCATCACACAGATAATTCACTATATTCTTGCCTAACACTGGTGTAAATAACTACTGTGCAAAATGGAAAGGAACAAACCCATAAGACAATGAGTAACTCAATAAAATATTCCCTGTAATACGAAAACAATCATTACAATTTAACATATGAAAACAGTAAAGTTGCATACCTTTTCTCCTGGCTTTTTTTTTTTTTCTGAACTAAAATCACTGCCTTAGGTGCATTTGTCAATGCATAATGCTGTATAGCTATGGGCAGGTATTTTTGTTCATGTATGATTTGTCCAACTTGATTACTTTGTAAAAACTATATTGTAATCCGCCTGGTGGAGTATATAAAAAGATTAGTTGTCTACAATCTTAGGAGAGCAGAATAAAATCCAAATATCATCTTGTTAAAAAAGCTCATTTATACCTGAAGTAGAGCATAAATAGAAACTGTTACAGTTACTTCTGGAATTCACAGGACAAGTGAAACTGGTGGCTAAATCCCCACTAACGCTTTTATCTGAAACCCCAGTTACACATTTCAGAGCCATTCAAAAGCCCCCAAATGCATCATTTGTGTTCACAAAGTGTTATTAGCTCCTATTCATATCACAGTTTCTTTAAAATAATTACTTATCAGCCTTTTACTCCTTTCTGGCTGCTCATAAAGCTTGTGCTGCCTCTGCTCTGCTTCCAGCATCTTGTGCTGTTTTCTGTGTTCTTTCATGACATCTTGTCATTATCACGATAATGAAAGGTTTTGATGTTCCTTAATTTTGCAGATCCACTCCTTACATTTTCACGTGACAGGTTCTATCTTTGTAATGGTATCTGTGAGTTTTGATTTTTTTTTTTTTTTATGATTACTTTTGAGCATTAAAGATGTCTGTCATCTTTAAAAATTTGTCCAGAATTGGTTTGCAAGAAAGATATTACACAAAAAAAGTTCCATTGCATTGCTCTGTATTCCCCACAAGTGAATTACCTAAGTAACAAATTACAGCAGCTAGCTGTCATACGTGTATCATGTGCCAGTACATTATGAAACACAGGCGAAATTCATATGCTTTCAGCCATATAAAAATGTGCCAATCAAATCTTTTGTCATTTAAAAAGCATTTTTCTCCTCCTTTTTTCTCTTCTTTTAATCTGCCAACAAGTAAAAAAACCCTAATGGTTAAGTATTTGGAAATTTTGCCCTTATACCAGTCTTTTTTTAATAGTGTCCACTTTAGGAACTTAACGCTAGAGCTTGCATAAATTTTATATGCTTATCCTTTGCCACTCATACCAGTAACTAGTATTTTCTATTCTTCAAAGCAAAACATTTCTAGCCTTACTGAATGCAACAGTAAACCTAATGGTGGTTTCACTCAGGCCAGGATTCACACGCAGATGCCAACCTGTATCTTTATCTCCAAATTAACTCGATGGAAAGTAAAGATTTTGAGATTCTAGCGTCACTGTAGTAAATAACTTCCCTTCCCTTTTATATAAAAGCTTTGACTTGTACTGAAATAGTTTTGAAATAGGGACAGTATTTTTTGGTTCAGGAGGGAAGCTCTGAGGTTCTTCAGTATAGGAAGTAGAGACAATGAAATGTGTGTCATCTGCACTGAGCTCTTTAGTGAGATGACTTAACCAAGAAAAAGGCAAAAAGCAGTGACAATTGGTGCAGGGTGTAGAGACCAGGCTGTTGTCAGTGTCCAACAGCTCTTTGGCCCCACAGGCAGTGGTGTTGGCTGGCATCAGTCAGGAGCAGAGACTGCGATGTGGAGAAGTGCAGGGTGATCGCCAAGTGCTGACAGACAGTATTTGTCTTGTACCATCTCCAGTTATGACTGAACTTAGTTGGACTGGTACTAGTTTTCTGGAAGTGAAAGGTATTTGCAATTAGGGAGCCCAAGAGACTTTTGGTATCCTGAGGTGGGGGGGGGTGAATAAATACATGTTTTGAATTCATGTGCTTGGATATGGTGAATTGGTAAATCCTGTTTGGTAGCTTGAAAATTAGCCCTTGAGTGTGTGAGTTACAAGTTAGTTTGATTACCTGGAAGTCGTGTGATTACAACCAGCTGTCTGGGCCAAGTGTATTTCATAGTGTATTTATTAGTCAAGTAGCTTTATTAGCCTTAATTAAGAATAGAAAAAACAAAAAGGAAGTGTTTCAGTGTTTGTGTCTTTTTTTAAAGTCCCCCCTGCTTACTAAAATATTCATTTAGCACTTCGAACCCAAGCTTATCCTACATGGAGAACAACCCCCAGATTCAGACTTGTTTCAGGTGATCTTTGGGATCATCTGAGCAGAATCTGAACTCCAAACCTTGCTAAGTTGGTTGCGTTTTTTTTCCACGGTCACCACTACAATATTTGAGTCTGATAATTTCATTCCACAAATAGATATAGTTCTTTTAAATATTGATGAAATATGGGAGTTCAAGTTGTTCTTGATAGTCTGTTTCTTTTGCCTACAGTTGCTCCAGCTGCTATGGGGTGAAGTTTTGTTGATTGAAAAACAAAATGAAATTAATTACATTTCCACTGGACTGTAATTGAAGCATTTTGTCTCGCTGTTCCATATTATGTGTAAAGAACTTCTTCCCTGCAAGGCAGTGAAGCTGTAAGGCAGAACCGTGGTTTAATTCATGTTCTGGACAGTGACTGGCCCCAGAGCACATCAGCTGGGAGGCTGTCCAGAAACATCAGACTCGGACCGGGATATTATCTTGGAGGCTTCAGCTACAGTAGCTTCTATTTCACCAAAGAGAAAAAAGTCAGCAACTCTAAATAGAAATCAAGCCATACCTGGTAAAGAAGTACCGAACCATTTCCAATGTAAAAAGTAATTTAAAACACTTAAGCCTGAAGTCTTTACTGAGTTAGACATTTCATACATTGTGTATTCATCCACACGTATGTGACCATCACATGCTGCTCTGAATACAGCCATGTTTGCAGCAAATCCATCAAAGCTCCTGGTTTTGAAGACCTCAGAAAGGTTGTTAGTGTACCTGTGAAAATGTGATAGCTGGTCACACAGTGGCATTTAGTGGGCATGTGTTCACAGCAGTGGAAAATCTGTAGCTGAGCTTGATTGCCTCCTTTGGTTCTTTTTGCTTTTTTTTTTTCCCCCTTGAAAAAAACAGTAGTGAGGACAAAAGAAAACCATCATAGTGATGTTGCAAGTTAGGGTTCTAATGTCTTAAGCGTAACTGTGGTTCAGTTGAGGTTCAACTTCGGGCAGCAGGAGTTAACTTCATGCCATGGGTTTGGGCAGGATGGAGGCATGTGGGGAAGCTTACACGGTTCCCTGCATCTGAGACTGCCTATGATCCCTCTGCCAGCTGCACCAGGGATGAGATGAGACTGCTCAAGAGCCTCAGCTCATGAAAATTAAATCAGTCATAAGTGATATTGCCTTACTTGCAAGCTGTGAAATGTAACAAAGCCATCTCATTATAGAAGGGGAAAGGAGGGGGAAAGAGGCAGAACAAAAAAACCCAGATAATTCCCAAACAGGGGATGCAGCGTCCCTTAAAATCCACCAATGACTAGTAGACAATGGCATGTGCTTTACAAGTTAATGTCAAGTCTTAAATGCTTTTTTTTATCACATCTTTTTTCTCCCCAGACTTCAGGCAAGGGTTTTTGCGCAACTAGGCACTCCCTGTCTAGCCGTTGTAGTAAAACTTCATCTATCACAGCTGGAGAGCTATTTCATCATGAAATGGGAGTCTCGGATTGGAAGAAAAGAAAAAAAAAATGTTATAACATTTCCTTTGCCCTAACTTTTAAATATTGATGAATCTGTAGAGCGTATTCCTTTGTCCTTTCACTCAGTCCTTCCCTTTGGTCTTACATGGATCTAAATTATAAGAGCTTTTTTCCTTCCTTGCTTCACTAGTGCTTTTATCCTCCCATCATTTTCCACTGGGTCCTCAGCTTCTACATCAAACTCAAATTCATTGCATTTTGTTTTGGTTTTTGGTAGACAACTTGTTTGCAACCTTGACTCTGCCATTGGGGGTTTCTTTTTTTATTTGCTCTGTTCAGCGCTCATACCTGACACACTAGATGAAGTTCCTTCACCACATTTCACCTCCATGTTTCTATATCGCTGAATTGTACTCTCTGATTCAGTCTGCCATGTTGCCATCTGTTGCCATGTCTTTTCTGTGGAACCTCCAAAGACTAATTGGTCACCAGGGAAACACCTTGATAAGCATGCAGATTATATATATATGTATTCTGGAGAGCCTGGTCCCCTGACAAATGCACTTTCAGTGAAAGCAAAATGGAAATCTTATGTTCTTGCCTGCTTCTTCTCTTTGGTTGTCAGTATTTTGTATTTACACTCATTCGTTTCCTGAGTTTCGTTGGGTGACAAGCTCTTCAGGGCAGGGGCTGTGTCTCGACTATATCTTTATGCTTAACAGACACAGCTTTGGAAAAGAGAAGGGTGTGAATACATCCAAAGGAAAGGAAGTAAATTTTTCAAAAAGCCTATTTGTGTAATTTCCAAAGTGACTACTATCTTTGAGGGACACTCAGACCTCTGCCTGTGTCCATTAAGAAAACGTAACTTCAGGTATCACTGGGAATTCTACTTCAGTAAATTAATTTTTTTTTTCCTAAGCTTATTTCTTTCATATTGAGTTAACTAAGTGTCACAGCTTTCCTAATACACAGCACAGACATCATCATGTTTTAGGCTTCCTCTGAAAATGCAGAACAGTGGGATCCACGTGAGTTCCATCTTTTTTTTCACAGAAACCAAACCATCTTCTGCAGCAGGTGCCAGGCTCGAAAAGCGCTAACATGAAGGTCTGTCCTCAATCCAAGCCAATGAAATCTTACCATGGCATTATGCCAGTGACTGTTTTCCTTTGTCCCACAGGCGGGCAAAGGAATTCTGCGGACCGTCATCGCCAATAACGAAGCGGTGGCAGACATGATTCCAGTAGACGTTGCCATCAACCTCACCCTTGCAGCTGGGTGGTACACTGCTGTGCACAGGTGGGAAGGCACTCCTGTTTCTGCCGGACTTGGGCATTTACTGCCTGCACCAGGACTTTAGAGGGAACCAAAAGCTAATTGAAAACCTGTGCAAGAGCCTTGTTGATTCATTTTCTGGTTCATGTTTTCTTCCCCAGGTTGGTGAGGACTAAGAGTGTAGCAGAAGCAATAAAGGCAGGCTTTAGAGTTAGGAAATCTCTAAAGCTACAGGTGAGATCTGTTTCCCAGTACACCATAAGCTCAGCTGACAAGTCTCTCTCTCAGAAGTCACTTTTCTGAAGGCCAAGAGCTTTACTGTAGGTTCTCAGCAGCCATTTCTGGGCATCATTTCTCAGGCAGCTACACTGAGTTGCTTTTCAAGTGGCTTCTAGAGTTTTCTTGGTGAAAATTATCTGCATGTTTTCCTTGGAAAACACTGCACAATATAAATATATTATGGGCTCATATGATAGGGGAGATGATCTAAAAAAAACCCATTCTTTGCATTGTTGAGAAGGGTATGTATAAGTGACATTAAGGATTTTAGAGATTTTCCTGTGAACCCCTGGGTCTGACCTTTAATCATTAGGTAGGAAGTGCTACAGAGTAAACCACGTGAATTATTCTGGAGGTTTATGCAACTCTGAGAAATCAATACCAGGCAAATAAAAGGCAGAAATATTTCACTTTGAAAGACAGAGTAAGCCCTCTGAACTGAGGGTGGAGAAGAGCTGCATACAGTATATGCTTACCTGAATACAGGGATCCTAAAAGGATCATAAAAGGCAGCTCACCAGCTTTTCAGATTTATTTTTTCTCATAGTTTCATCCCTCTCCATCAGCAACAGGCAAAGCAGCATGGTCTGCGCAAAATAAATACAGCTTTCCTTTACACACACCCCCACTCCTGAGAGCCTCCAGATGAAGAGGGCTACAGCCTGTTCATAAAGCTGGAAAAGGAGATAAACACGTGCTGATGAGCAGTATATCAGCACACAGGTAGGCTTCCTGGCTCTGGCCATGGTAGGAGAAGTGCCATTTTTTAAACTTTTCATTGGCAAAAGATACATGGTTTTAATCTGGTTCCTACACAAATAATTATTAGGCTAAAGGAGCAATTGCAGAACTTCATTTAAAGCTTGTCTAGCTAGGCACAACCCCAAGGTTAGCAATCTGTATACAAAAATTAAGAGCCTGAGCCTCCTGTAAATTTAATTTCTCTGAGAGTTTCATGTTTAGGTGCTGTCTTGAAGAATAGCACATGTAGTTTAACTTTTTTTTCAAATCATCTAATTTGAAGGTCAGCATCCTTCAGGGAAGGTGACATTACCGAGGGAAGTTAGAGTCTAAAACTTAGCAGAGAATTGCAATCTTCACTACATAGTGTAGAAGCTCTACAAAGCTCTGCACTCTACCAAGGTCACTGCCTTAGCTGGAGGGTGGAGAATGGAAAAAAAATCAACAGGGACCCTCCTATCTCACTCTTCATTGGAAGCTGGGAAAATGGAGAAATCCTCTTCCTTGGTGTTTAATGGGCCTGACCCACTGGAGTAAGTGGAAGTCTGTGCTTTCTGTCAGGCTGTGTGTGTGACTCAGTACTAGGTGAGTTTTCTGTATGGGCACATACTATGGATTCGGTCCTTAGTGAGTTGCATATTGATTTCCATAATGCAGAGTTTCCCACATTAAGCACTACTGTGCCTTTTTATGTTTAACACTCTGACAGACTTCGACACACTAATTCAAAGTTACAGGAGATCATGGATTCAGAGCTTGACACATGTCTATTAGTCCTAACCATTCCTAGAAGTCTACTAGGGATTAATAATAATGGTAATATACAGTCAAATGGCATGGCTTCAAAGCATTGTTTAAAAAAGCACCATTAAAACTGTGCATTATCCAACTGCAGTTTTCAAGTATTACTGTGCGAGATTTCCTATCCCAGGTTAAGGGGTTATATCTCCTGGTATCTTCGGTCACAGGAGTTTTGAAAAGGAAAGGTTCCTCACAGGCAGCCTCCTCCTGTGGAGAGAGGCTCTGAGCACCACAGGCACCCTGTGAGCACAGAGGTGCTGTATCCTCCAGCCATGCTCCTATCCCCTGTTCAAGGCCAGATTTTGCCTCTTTTAGCGTTTTGCCAGATGGCTATAGCTACTAATGCAGAGTAAGAAAAATGCTGTATCGATGGCATCACTTGCACCCTTGGCAAGGCAGGCTTAGATCAAAAAAGCTGTTTGATTAACTCTTGCCTTATATCAAAGGAAGAAATAAAACCAGTATGATCTATGTTTAGTTCCACGCCCAAATAACAACCAAACATTACTTGGTATTAAAATGAGAATTTTGTTGAAATGGATTGATTCGTAATCACCACCCTAAAAAATTGAGTTTAAAAGTAGGACAAATCTTATCCATAAAGTGTGTCCCTGAGGTTGGTTTGGGCCAATTATTTACAGTATACTAAGAGAAACTATTAAAAAAAGTCAGAAACTTGTCAGTATGCATGCTTTCCTTATTGGTTTTATAATTTTTGATAAGTGATTTATGGATTATTTTTCTTAAACCCCTTCAACTTAATACGCTCTCCAGAATGTGACTGAATAGTACTAGACAAGGCACTTCATGACATGGTTTAGTGGGCATGGTTGAAGGTTGGACTCGATGATCTTAAAGGTCTTTTCCAACCTAAATGATTCTATGGTTCTATGAATAGTATTAAAATTTCATGTTTTATACTGTATTTTCATATTTGTGAAAAGTTACCTCTTCTGCATTTTTTTTTATGAGCTGATATTGTTTCTTCTGCTGTTAGTTTTCATGCTCCACTAATAAAGCTTTGGGTGCTTTTCTTCACAGCTTAAAATAATAGTTCTTTCTCTTTTCCAGGCCAAAAAACATGTTGGTGTACAACTGCACAACAGGTGGAATCAACCCTTTCTTCTGGGGAGAAATGGGTAAGGTCTAATTTAAACCTAGAACGTGTCAAACATCAATATCATTCCTTGGCCGGGCTTTGAAAAGGTGGTTTCCTATATTTCAGTGGCATTCAGCATCTGTCATTCAAACTGCACGTGGGAAGCCCAATTGCACTCAGTGAGGGTCCTGTGAGCAAAAGCTCCTGGTGCTGGGCATTCAGCTCAGGAAGGCATCTATTCAGTTTTCATTGTGGGCATAATCACAGAACAAACCAGCAAAGTACGTGCTTTGCTGCACTGAGGTGGAAAGCGGTGGAAAAAGGAATAGAAAACTAGCCCCTTACTTCTTCTACGAGAAGTTGTTCTGCAGAGCCATAACAGGACATTTTCCTTTTCTAATTGAGAACCTTTCCTTGGTTTGGGGGCTTTTTTGTGCTTTGAATTCACTTGGAGAACCTTGAGAGTGAATGAACACTAATATATTAAGGAAGTAGAGTAGCCTTTCTTCCTCTTTCTGTGAAGAAAATTCTGAACAGAAATAATTGGTGTAGGCTTGAGAAGGCAAACCTTGACATGACAGGTGTGCTTCGAGAACAAATTGCCTTTTGGTTATGAGTTTTGTCAGTGGAAGAATTAAAACTATTTTCGTGGCTGACTTTTCTTCAAGTGGATGTGCTTCTGAGGCAGTAGTGAAAGAGAGACAAATCCTGACACCCTTACAGTGGAAAACTCACGCTGAAGCTAAGCAGCAGAAACACCACATAGAGTCAGTACACTCATGGACAGATGTATGGAGCCTGATTTGCTTTCTGTTCTACATTAATTCATAGCTTTGTGCTTTAAATACAGGATGCTGGCAAGTCACTACTGTGGTGTTTCACCTCTCAGCCTTTGCTTTGCATTTGTCTTTGCATTATTTAATTGGCAAACTGTAAGTCAGCGGAGAATCAGACCATAATTGCATTTTCAGAACACGGCTTGTCTGAAAATCCTACTAATGTCCTACCATGAGATTTGATCAAGCGATCTAGCAGGGAGGAGGTTTCAGCAATTGGCTGAGCAGTGAGAAAATCACGTCAAGTTCCTGATTTTTTTTTTATGAGAGATCTAACATTGTGGTTTGTCACAGTCGTGAGAAGAGGTGAGGCTTCATAAATGATTATTGGAGAATGTAGCCAGTCTTTATAATGTGTAAAGTCAGATCTTCTGTGGCTTTTTCACAGGAGTAGATGCAAAGCTCTTCACAGGCTGCTACTTCAGGCAACAGCCACCATAGCACTACTACCTGAGGTTTGCCTTTCTTAACCCATTTTCAGTGTAATTTTACAGATTAAAACAGCAGTGTATTAATGCACTGTAACCGATCTTACTCTGTTACGTTGCTCATACTGTGGAGTTAGCAATGAAATCACCTGAGTGGAGCAGAAGCTTGCATAAGCAGTTCAGATGCGTGATGGGACTGAAGGCAAAATTTTCTCCCTGGGTAACATTGTGGAGCTCTTTCTACAGCATGTTGTATCCACAGTTTTCCAGAGATCAGCAGGCTGCAGAGGGGTATTAGGTATAAATTCGTGAGCAGCAATTAGGCTGGAGTATCGAAGAGCAAAATTTTGCCCATACAGATATTGCAAGGTTTAAGAAATGAGTTTGGGAAAGGTTTATTGCATTAGAATGTTATGACTGTGACCATCCAGTTTGAATTCTCAATTCAGTCTCCTACCAATTTCTTTTTGGTAAATACACACTATTCTAAAATCATCTTTATATATATGACAGACTTTCTCAGCCCACTCACATTACTTTTTCTGCTCACTATTATTTGGCTTCTAGGCAGCCAGTCTCATCGCATAAACTTTCAACAGGCCTTTCTGAGCCATGATCTCTCTCAAATAAGAGCTACCACCGAGTAGTCCAGCCCCTGCACAGAAGGACTCAACTTCATCCACCAGTTTCCTCCCTTGCACATGGGGCAGCATCTGTTACTTGAGTTGTCACCCTCTCTTTCCGAAAGCCTGTTTCCAACTGTGTTTAGCTCTGCTAACCTTTCAGGTTGAAATTGTTGAGGCTAGGTCTCTACCTCTTGTGGTTTTTCAGAATTTTTCTTTTTCCCCAGCATGAAAGAAGCTGTTTGATGCAAACATACAGGAGACAGAGAATCAGTGGAGGGAAAGAGTCTATTCAAGGAGTCTGGGGAGGCCGGACTCGCACAGGGTCTGTAACTGGTCATTGAGGTGGAGGGTTGTGAGAACGAGACTGGAAGCTGCTGAGAGACCAGGGTGCGGAATGCAAGTCATCTGGTGTGGGCCCGAGTGTTTTAGTGCAAATCAAATACGGGGTTTGCAGAGGGGAAGACCTGGACTACCTGGCTGGAGAGACTTACACCAGGACCAGCTGTAGGAATGAGAGGCGAACACAACAGAGTAGGGACTTTATGGTGGGAGAGGAGGAAAGGAGTGATCAAATAGAGAAATTGAGACTGGCGTGGGCTGAGGATGCCCTGGGTAGGGAACAGAAGTGACTGAGATGGGGACATTTTGACTACAAAGGTGATGAGCTTGGAGGGAGGGAGGAAAAGGAGTTCTAGAAGAGAATTCTTTGAAAAATATGTCTACTTAAGAGCTTAATGCTTAAACATCCATTGCAAACCAGTTTATTCTACAGATCTCCAGATACAGACAAACCTCTAGTGTTAAAAGTAACCTTAACTGATTTATTTCTTTTCCAAATATGGCTATGCCTTCGGATTTTTTCTTACTTCATTCCATTACTGCTTTTTTTTCCCCGCTATTACAAAAATGTGGTCAGACAACTGAGTATTAATCTGAAGAAGTGTATTCTGTTTTGTTGCAATCTAAATCTTGCTAGTCTGATTTTGTGAAGTACATTTTTCAATTTCTGCTCAAAACTAAACCATAAAGCAGGCTTTAAAATGGTGTTCAGCACGGGAAAACTTAATTTCAATTTATCCTTGACAGTCTACCTAGATGAGACTGGTGTCTGATTCTCCCCCTGCTAAATCTGCCTTTGAATTGTAGGATTTGCTTCTGCGTTTTTGTGCTGTGGTCAGAGGGGAAAGACCACCCACCTGCTAAGCCATTTCAGTAGCTTTTAAAGGTGATATGCTTCTCATTTGGGTTTTTCTGCCTGCCTGACCTGTTTGTCTGTCTGATTCTTTCTCTCTCCAAAACAAACTGTTGGAGCATAAAAGACTTGCTACACTTGTGAAGTTGAACACTTTCCAGAAATTAGGAGACAGAGCAATTGTGCTGAGTCAGTGCAAGCCAGGCTAAGGGAGGTTTGTAAGGGAAACGCACATAGCATTAACTGTTCCAAGTTATGCAATGCTGGTGTTTTCCCGACTTCCTTCCAGAAAGTCTTTCAGGTTGGTCTCACTGCCTTCTTATGTGCATTTTAGAACAAAACTGCTTTCATTCCTGACTTTCAGAATTTTTCTTGAGTTTTCAGCAGATATCTCATCTGCTCTTGACTTATGTGCATGTTTCCAAAGGGAAACCACCTTAACCAGTTTAAAGCTGAAAACTAGATCTGCAATACATTAACATCAGGATTTGAATAAACAGAGCTATAAATATATGCTGCAGGCAGTATCAAAGCTATCACAATTCCAAAACATCAGTGGGTCCCAGTTAAACTGATAGGTTTCCATTAGGAAATAAAGCGACCAAATGAAACTAAATGAACTTAAATATTGAGGAGCAGATGAGAGTTTGTAAATAAACTGGGATTTAAAGTGCCTCTTGGAGAAACTTCCTTAAGGGGAGAAGCAGCAGAATTCATGGGATTGCTCTCCTGATCCATGAGCTACTTGAATGGGCACAGATATACAGCCCTTTCCAAACTTGGAGCAGATCTCTCTACGTTTAAGCCAGCTATGACTTTGTCAAAGTATAATTGTAGTAAATGGCCATGCTGCTAACACAGAGGAAAGAAATTCCTCGCACACTGCTCAAACAGACACAAAGTCTGCCAGGAGCTGGGCCAGGACAGTGGCTTCCTTCCCAGTAGCCCATCCCAAACTGCTTATTGTCACTCCCCTGCCAGGAGCAAACACCTTTTGAAATCTTCAGTAAAACCGCAGGCACAGCTACATGGGGAAGTTTAAATAGGAGTTTTTTGCTAATCCTTGCCACTTGGAGAGAACGTGCTGCAAAGGAGAAGATTTCTGTACTGCAGCCCGCATAGTGACCACAAGATAACCACATCATTGCAGTGTGGCTATGTGAAACAGAAGGGATGGCAGTCAGTTCTAGCTATTCAGATGCAAGATGAGTTTCAGAAGAACTGGTCTTCAGCCATTAAACTTGCAGCCTATGGGACAGAAAAATTAACCATAAACTTGCACTAAAACTAAATTATATTATTTTAAAAGTCTTTGTTGTCTAAACTTAACATCTAAGTGGCTAACAAGTTTCCTCTAGTTGCTGTTACTTAGAACGAGTACAGAAAATGTCACTACTTGAAATGCAGTAATGAGCCGACCACAGATACATGAGAATACTGTCTGAATATTATGATTGGAATCTGCTTATCTGAGGATGATCTGGATGTTTCTTGTGACTGGAAATTCTTATCTGATTTTCTATTTGTAACATAAGCTTAGAGAGTAGACTATAATATGAGCACAGATTGATGTCGTAACTCTCAAATTCATTTTTAAAAAAGTAAAAAAAGCCCACATATTCTTCTTTGTTGAGCTCACTGGTGCTCAGGAATAGGAGAACCATCTGTTAATCAGTCCCTAGGATGATAGTCTTATATTCAACTACTGCAGTTCTATTAAGCCTCTGCAATATGCAAATGCCCCAGATATGCATATCTAGATGCCACTTCCATGGCACTGTGCCATTGCAAGAGCTCAGAATCAGACCCAATGTATTTTGTGCCTTAACTTACAAAGGGAATGAAAGATTATCGCCCTATCATTAGTTTTCAAGTTAAGAATGCAAGACAATTTGCTGCTTTAGTGCATCCAGAGCTCCTCTGAAAACAGACAGGTATTTGGTGTTGTGGGTCAGATGTGGTTTGAAAGGATATAATGAAGTCCTTCTAGAAGCAGCACCCTGTGTGTGTAAGCAACCTGTCCCTGACTCAGACTAATATTGACATCAGCCCTTTTGAAAATTTGACTAGAAATTGGAAATATCTTTTTTGTTTTATGCTAGCAGATCAAAGTTTGCTTTCAGTGAGCTGAAGATATGTTAACACTTACCAATTTCTTTTACATCCGCTGCAGGTGAAAGCAGAACTGCAGTTCCTTGGTCTGAAGTGCTTCGGGATACAACTGCCTGCTTTTCCTCCATTACGTTTTGGTGTTTTGATAAGGAAATTTTTGTCTGCTGCTATTAAGTCTAAAGTCGGATTGTGTTTCAAATAGGCAATAGATGGAGTCATCAATTTTAATGCCAGAAGGGACCCTGAGATGATCTCGTCCAACCCCTGGTTATGTAGTTCACAGAACTGTAGGTTAAACACATTAAGCACTGTAACTTGGGCTTTACTGCAGCATGTTGGTATGGTTGTGCCCAACTCAACTGAAATTAAGTGCCTGATTTTAGGTTAAATGCCTCTTCCCTTACAGAGCAGTATGTCATATCCACGTTCAAAAGGAACCCACTGGAGCAGGCCTTCCGAACACCCAACGCTCACTTAACGTCCAACTACTTGATAAACCAGTACTGGATAACTGTCAGTCACAAGGCACCAGCCATACTCTACGACCTGTACATGAGGCTCACGGGGAGAAAGCCCAGGTAAGAAAACACATGCCTTCAACCTCCTGCATGCCTCCCACTGTTACAGACAGGAGATCTCTAACAAGTTCTGAGAACTGGCTGCCTCAGCCTGGAGTCCCTGGTCTTCTTCCCATCTCCTTGACTTGAGGAGATTGCTCAAAAAGAAAAGGAATCGCATGGCCCTAGCTAAGTGTAGCCTAGGGTTCCCACCCTTTCCAGTACCTGGGGGACAGCACGTCTTTTAAACTCAGCTTTATACACTTCAGAGGTTCCCAAGACAGAAAAGGACCAGTAGGTAAACTGTCCTCTGTATAGCAAGATTTCCACCATTGCAACTCTCTGATGTGATTGCCTCTATGTGTCATTAGCTTGCATAAGAACTTGAGACTGGCAAGGTTTAGAACATTCCAGCTAATATTTTTTTCCCATAAATCAGATGCATAATTAGCAGTTGCCAGCACTGGCCCAGCACCCTGATATCTAGGAAGCAGTTGTTTCTGAGTATGAATAAATTCTAAATTGTATTTATGAGGACAGTTTACCATTACAATTGTATTTGAGCCTTGGCAGTGTCATGGCTAGGAGGAACATGTGACATGCATGTCCCATGTGGAAGGAATCCTGGTGTAAGTAACATAACTCAGCCAATGTCCTCCTCCACTCCCTGCCACCACAGAGGAGGATTCATTGTGCAACACAAGAATGGCATGCCAGCACTGTGTTGATGTCAGCTGCTCTGTGCTCCTCTGCTAGTTAGAAAGCTGGCTTCAGCTGTTTGCAGGGAAATTCCTGGCTGATATATTACTGTAATTTCCCTCTGACATTCTGCTAGAGAGGGAAATTGGTCCATAAAAAGACTTCCAGTTATCCAGGAGGCAAGAACTACCCTAGGAATAGAGGTAAACTATGAGCAAGAATAGGCTGGATTCTCCAAACTCTGTTGAAACAGGCAGCAGTAAGATCTTGGCATTGCCATTACAATTGAAATTTCTTTTCATAAAGTTGACTGTCATAAGTAGCTAATGGACGTTGGCTGCAATACTGTACTTAAATTTCAAATAGAGCTCAGCATGAACTCATGCTGAGAAAGATACCTTCTTCTGAACTTTGAGATTTGTGACCTGAGCAAACACAGGCTTAGCAACGAACCTGTGAGTTCACCAAGTCTTTTTTTTTGTTTTGTTTTTTTTGTTAATATAATTCCCCTTTTCTTTTTACACACTACTTAAGCTCATCCAGGTATTACTGCAGTGTGGTAGAAAGCATAGTAGCAGCTCATTTTTTTTTTTCACAGCTACCTACATACCAGACCTTTATGGTCTAAGGGCAGTAAACCCCATCAAATTGAAAAAAGTTGAATGTGTCACTAAACCCGCTTTAATGTTTCCCTTTAATTTTCCCCTCTGCTTCAAACAGAGTACCTAGGCTTCACTGTCTTCCCACTTGACGTTCCCATCTATTGAAGTACAAGCCATCTTCCGGGCAGTTTCTTGAATTGCCTCCATGACCCTATGCCAGATTTGCAAGCAGAAAGTTCTTTGCCAGGACCAAGACTCAGGCTTCAGTTCTCTACTGTATCCGTACTTAGCTCATCATAAAGTGATGGGTTATCATATGGAGAAGGTTATCTAGGAGCTGGTTATGGTTTTGCAAGTCTGCTGTTTATTCAGGACCAGCCTATGACTTTCACTAATTTGAATTGCAGGGTAGTTTGGAGGAACTTGGTTGTAGTTCTTCCTGTAGTTATCACATGCAGTACTTCATCTACCAAAGGGTAGGTACAAGAGTCACCTCCTTCAGCTTTAGACTTTTATATACTGCCTCTCCTGAGAAACTTACTTTAACTGTTAGCTCATTTCACATAAATTGCCTGATGTCTAGCAAAACTGCCCTAAACGGCTTACTGTTATTGCTGCACATTCATCCATGACTTAGAAAATAATGTGGTTTATATCATTAGTAGTCTCCTGAGGCAATCTGTCACACCTGAGAATCTGCTCATGCAAGGCTCAGTATGAGAGCAAATAAAGAAATCATTGCTGTAAACAGTTTTCTAGAAGACAAGATGCATTTCTAAAGTGTAACTAATAAGGCTATCAGTGACAGCTACTACTTGCTTTATTCCTCTCAGTTCCTCCACAGTGGAGAATGAGATTTTTCTATAAGAAATCTTTGCCATGGCCTCTCAGAGGCTGCAGAAAAGCATGTTTCCACTCAGTCGATGTTTTTCAGTAGACCATCATTCATCCAAATTAGTCAATATTTTGAATTTACAAAACTCAGTTTTCATACGTACCTCTTCAGATGCTTCATTTCTCTTTTTGACCCTTACTTTCAGCCACTCAGATAAGTTGCTTTGGGTAGATGTACAGTCAGAGCTTATTCTGCCCACATTGACAGGAGGCCATGTGGATAGCCTATTTTCAAAACATAAGTAGGGACACACAGTTGACTCTCTTATCGTTTTGTTTTTTTTTTTCTGACAGATTCCATTAGCCCTAAACACTTTAAAGATATTGATGGCTTTTGGGGAGCCAGTTTGAGGGGCAACTTCAGATCTTTGCAATCTAGCCATAGACATCGTTTCCTAAGTTCCTACAAGGTGTTAAAATAGCTACAAAGCTTTGCCCCATAGTACTTGCTTACACAGGCACAATCAGGAAAATTAAGTCGAAGTAATTTTAAAGTAGTTTGATAAACTGCATTCAATCAATGTGCACATAATTATTCAGAATGAAGGTTCCCTTCATCTGATGGTGTGCTGCCCTAAAATGAAAGCCACTTTAATTCTGAGTAGGAGTGCCTATGTAAGGTTTTGGTGCTCTTTCAATTCGCTTTGGGTAAGCTGCACAGTTCTCTGAATTGCTGTACTCATTGTGTCTTTTTCTGTTGTACTTAATGCTTATCGTCGTGGCAGTCACATCTGCATGGGGAGAGGCTAGCCTGGCACCATTCTTCCCCAGACTGCCGCCTTTTATTTGTCACGGTGACTGTGTTACCCTCTGGGCAGCTCAAAATTTCTCATGAAAACAGCTCTGTTTTCCACAGAAATCAGCCTTTTAATGCTTTCTCTTGCCTTTATCCAGTCTGAGAGAACGTGGTGTTCTCTCAAAATTGACCAAGCACTGTACATCACACTTTAAACAACCAGAGGCCTTTTGTACTCATGACCATTGGGACAACTGTAAAATAATCCTGCAAGGTAGGACAGCATTATTGTCACCCCCTTTTATATAAAAAAATAATAATAAAAAAGGGCCAAGACACATGAGAGACCTGAACCTACATTTCCAAAGTCTCTGTTAAGCAGCTGTGCCCCTGAAGCAGCTTTCATCTTTACCAGGACACTCATGCTCCAGGAAGATGCTCAAACAGTTCCTCACACACACACACCCCACCCCACACACACCCCCAGAAAAAAAGCCTATGGACTTGGGTGATTTTCAAGGTCGTCCACCAGGAGTGCATGCTATCAGAGTCTTCCTGTATAAGGAAGGACATAAAAACACTCCAAACTGCCATTATATTATACAGGGAGAGGAATGGCCTTTAAGAAAAACAAATGTTTTTGAGAGCAAGAGAGAGGTCAAAGAAGCCCAAAGGCATGAAAAGCATGCCACCAAGCTGAGCGGTGTGGTTGATACTCTAGAGGGAAGGGATGCCATCCAGAGGGAGGGACCCTGACAGGCTAGAAAGGTGGGCCAATGTGAACATCATGAGGTTCAACAAGGCCAAGTGTAAGGTCCTGCACACAGGTCAGGGTAGTCCCAAAGATGGACACAGGCTGGGCGATGAGTGGATTGAGAGCAGCCCTGCAGAGAAGGACTTGGGGGTATTAGTGGCTGAAAAACTGAATATGAGCCAGCAATGTGTGCTTCCAGACCAGAAAGCCAACTATATCCTGGGCTGCATCAAAAGAAGCATGGCCAGCAGGTCAAGGGAGGTGATCGTCCCCCTCTACTCCGCTCCGGTGAGACCCCACCTGGAGTACTGTGTTCAGCTCTGGGACCCCCAATGTAAGACAGACATGGACCTGCTCAAGTGGGTCCAGAGGAGGGCCACAAAGATGATCAGGGGGCTGGAACACCTCTCCTATGAGGACAGGCTGAGAGAGTTGGGGTTGTTCAGCCTGGAGAAGGCTACAGGGAGACCTTATAGCAAGCAGCCTTCTAGTACTAAAAGGGGGCCTACAGGAAAGATGGGGAGGGACTCTTTATCAGGGAGTGTAGTGATAAAATGAGGGGTAATGGTTTTAAACTGAAAGAAAGTAATTTAGATTAGACATTAGGAGGAAATTCTTTACTGTGAGGGTGGTGAGGCACTGGAACAGGTTGCCCAGAGAAGTTGTGGATGCCCCATCCCTCGAAGTGTTCAGGCCAGGTTGGATGGGGCTTTGAGCAACGTGGTCTAGTGGAAGGTGTCCCTGCCCATGGCAGGGGGGGGTTGGAACTAGGTGATCTTTAAGGTCCCTTCCAACCCAAACCATTCTGTGATCCTATGATTCTATCTGAAAACTGAAGTTGAGCAATTGACTTCAGAGCTTGTCCATGCTGCAGCTGCAGTCACCTCTGTACTGGAGCTAACTCCAAAAATCAACAGCTTTGCTTCAGAAGCCCAGTCAGGCTTGAGAACAGAAGAGAATTTGTGTGGTAGAGAAGTATCCACCTTGGGAGGCAAGCAATATACCTTTGTGGTTTTGCAATCTGCTGTGGAGACTTCATACTAGTTCAGACGAGCTCTTCACTTCACGTGTGGTACATGATGTAGATATGGCCTCCAAACCTTGTTTAGTTCAGGTCAGTAAGTGAAGCATGAGTCCTGCCCTGGGAAATGCATGTTTGCACCCGTGTTCAAGCCAACAATAAAAGCTGGGTAACTGTAGGCTCAAGACCTCAGCTGGAGCAGTTAGACTTGCTGAGGAAGTTCTCAGCCTGGTGAGCACCAGTGCAGTGCTCATCAGGAATCACAATGCCTGTTCATCTGGATTGATGAAAACACCTACAGAGCAAAGCAACAGCTTTTACACACAATCAAACTTCCTATCCACCTCTGACGCTCCTCCTCTGTTTCAGAATGATGAAGATTATTAATCGACTCCACAAGTCTATGATGCTCCTGCAGTATTTCTCCACCCAGTCCTGGGACTGGTCTTCAGATAATATGAATATGTTAATGAGTCACCTTAACACAGAGGACAAAAAGGTAAGTATGTCCTGAATATGGATTGCTAATCATCTCCAATTCTGTTCATCTGCAGCAATTATTTTTGGTGCATTGTTGAGCTTTCGAATGACATCCAGATGACTGGAATTGACTTTAACCTGAAATAATTTATTTCCTCCTTGTTTTATTAAATAACTTATCAGAAACCTTCCATTTATGACAGGGGAATGTTTTGTCCTGAGGTGTGTTGCTCTTTCTTCTGAGGCGGGTCAATCACTGAAGTCTTTCCAGTTAACACTGCAGTTGTGGTAGATGATCTAGATGGAAATTACTCGAAAGATTTTGACATTTTCATCCACTTTGGTTTTAATGGGCACTGCACAGGGAAATTTAGTTAACACATAGTGTCTGACCCTGAACAATGTGTAAAAAGTTCCTGTTTTATTCAAGTCCCCGAAGAGCAATTCATTTGCAGGAGGTCTAGCTCTGCTGTAGTCTTTATAGGTTTGAAATACTACTCCTTAAGAATGGGATTGTAACTGAAGGAATACAAAGAGTAGATTTGTGATAAGCTTGAATGCATCTTTGGTCAGTATGTCTTTGCAAAGAGATACTTAGGCATTCACATCAAACTGGTCTCACACGCATCATGAAGTTCTTGCACAGACTCCCAGGAGTAGAATCAAGAGTTTTCTTCCCTAGTCTGCAGAGGGAGTGCATGCAGCAAATTCTAACTGCTAAGGGCAATGGCACTGCTGTGACTAGAGCAGATGTAGAGGGAATCTGAACGGTACTGTAGGAGCTAGTTCTGAGGCAGATAAACAAAAAATTATAGCATCAAGGACTTAGTGCAAGCTAGACAGAGTTTCAGGTTTACCAAGCTGCTTATGACAACTTTGTGAGATGCACCGCATCCAGTGTTGCCACTGCTGCATTGTGAACAGTATTCAAGCTAGATAGTTTATGGGCAGCATACATCTCTATAAATATCTGACAGACACACCAGGATCTGTACAGTAGCTAACTCCCTGTATTTGACAGAGTTAGCTAACCCCTGTCTGCTCACGTTATTGCTGGTCTGATACAAAAGCTCTTGCACCAAAGCAAATGGCCTGGATTGGCATGGGGGAGAAAGGAAAATATTTTTCTGAGTATCTTCTCTTTTAAGACCCTGTAAATAAGAAATACCATTCACTTCAGTCATTCATTTAGAAAAAAAAAATGCTTTCTTTGCTCTAATAGACAACCGCCTTATTTTTCCAGTATAACCCTCTGAAATTAACTGGGGTAATTAGCTCTGCAATGAGATTTTTTGATGCCAAACACCAGAGTAACCCATTTCTTGGACTTCTGTCAATCTAGCTGCTGACAGAGAATACAGCACAGCAGCAAGTAATACTGATGCAGAGGCACTTGTTGACTCAATGTCCAATTCATTTATGTACACATAATTCTAGTGACACATTAAAAACTTCATGGAGGTTTTCATATGAATCCATTTACCTGAGTGAAATGCCATTTTTCTTCCACGATTGTGTATTTGCGTGTATGTGTGTGTACAAATACATGTATTTATGCAAAAATTGCCACCTGAAAGACAAACTTATCTTTGTTTTCTGCCAGCTAGCACTAAATTTCTGCTTGCTTTGCCCAGATTCCCAGCTGGGTAAGACATTAATCGACAGTTTGTCGAAATACAGTCTGTTAGTGCCCATGTCTTCTTGGAAACTTGGTGGCTTTAAGAACTTCAGAGAGAGGGCCTTGTTAGGAACAGAGGTCAATGAAGAATTGATGCTTAAAGTGAACTTGTTTTGAACTCTGGCGTTTAACTTCTCTTTGTCTTTAAATCCCAGCTATACAACTTTGATGTTCGTCAGCTGCACTGGTCAGAATACATTGAAAGCTACTGCCTAGGTGCTAAGAAGTACTTGCTAAATGAGGACATGGCTGGCATTCCAGCAGCAAAGCAGCACTTACGAAAGTAAGTCATACCCAGTGACAAGGACAAGTGCTTCTGGCTACCTTGAATGGCTTTTGAGGAAAATTATTCTAGTTACATTGCAGTAATAATTGCTGAATAATACAAAGATAAACACAGCATAGCTTATTTCTTATGGCAGAGAGT
Source organism: Pandion haliaetus (assembly GCA_013401275.1). Taxonomy (NCBI): domain Eukaryota; kingdom Metazoa; phylum Chordata; class Aves; order Accipitriformes; family Pandionidae; genus Pandion; species Pandion haliaetus. The sequence continues at coordinate 257,682 of VYZV01025739.1, forward strand.
TGTCAGTATTTTTTTCTTACAAGTTGGAAAAATGAGAGGACTTTTGATGATGCTAATGATCAGGGCCTAGATATTATGCCTTCCCAGCAGATGACCAAGTAACAAAGTTACAATGCATAAGAGGAATACATGAATGCAGATGATCTTGGTCATTCAGAATTACAATAGAAAAATAAGGGTCAGATTTAGATTTTGTGAAGCTCCTAGAAGTTTTTAGCAATTCAAAGGCATTGCATAAAAACTTTAAGCATTTGTATGATTTTAAATGTTATTTTAAAGTTGAAGTTTCTAATTCCTTGCGGGGAATGGGCAAAAATTCTCCAAAATCAGTGGAGAGCTTATGCATTCAATCCCTGGTGACAGTTTAAGAGAGTCTGAATGAGCAATTTGAGATTGTCCTTCTGTTCAGTTAAAGATTGTGCTCTTCCTGTCTTCTCCAGCCCTTTTACTGAGAAATGCAGGCAAAAGGAGAAGGAGCAGCTCTCTTGGAGTAAGAGCCTGGTTGTTTCCCTTAAGAAAACCATTCTAGTGCACTGTAGATGCTAGAAGCATACAACAGCTTGTTGCCATAGCAAGGAATCCTAAACTAGTTCTTCGTTCATGGGTCATTTTTAAAGGATTTATAAGAATCTCTGGAACAGGCCAGTAACTGCCTCATAGTCCAAACAGGCAGTGTGGTATAGTGCGGTGATGAAGTTAACAAAAAAAAAAAAAAAAAAAAAAANCCTACCCCCCCCAAAACTCCAGTGCTGCAGTACTGTAAAAGTAAAGACCATTTATGATTACTGAGTAATTTCCTAACATTAAAGGGAAGGTTTCACCCAAACAGGAGAACCTTATTCATCAGCTCCTGCAAAGGTAGGTCCTCTAGCCTGCCACCAATCCTGCAAAGTAAAAGAAAAGCCAATATACCAAATCAAAGCAGAAAGTACTGGACCTAGACTATCATAAAGAAAAAACTCTCAGTATGACTTCTGGTCTGGTTTGAAATAAGAGAACACAGAACAAGAGAGACTTGCAATACAGCTGTTCCACCTAGCCCATTAGCTATTCACTATATCCTACCTTCAACACAGGCCTTGGTAAGACGGTAGGGACATCTTGGGCACTAAAATAGGAATGGCAAAAAGCCCAAGGGCCACTTGTAAACAGGATTTCTTACAAACTTACCTGCAGCAAATGCAGCAAGCTGGTAAGCTTTTTTGTTGTTTTTGTCTTCCTCCATAAGATGCCTCTTTCTCTTTCTCAGGCTGCGGAACATCCGATATGCATTCAACACCACACTCCTAGTTATCATCTGGCGCATTTTCATTGCAAGGTCACAGATGGCTCGAAACATCTGGTACTTTGTGGTGAGCCTCTGCTACAAGTTCCTTTCCTACTTCAGGGCATCCAGCACCCTTAGGCACTGAAGCCATCCATCAGCAACCAGCCTCTTCCAGAAGGACCTCCATCTCCTCAAATCAGCAACTGTGGGCATCGGGGTCTGAAAGTAGCAGAAAAATCCACTCCCTCCAACAGCAGCCTGCATTTATTGTGCACTGTTACATGTTCACCTTTTTAATTTTAACTAATGCTTTAATACATGGTGGTCTTTCATCTGTAGGACCAGGCCAATTTTTAAAGCCATAACTGAAGCTTTATGAACAGGTCAAGCTGGAACCGTTCATCTAGGGTCTGATGTGCAAGAGTAAGGATTAACCAAAGTCATTGTCTTCCCATGTACTACCTAGGCTATCTTAATCCCATCTTCTTCCTCAAAAGAGGCAAATTTAAAGCATACAACCTTGGAAGAAAAGGATGCCATCAGAGAAGACCCAGCCAAGGAAATTAACCTGTAAGAGGTCTTCCTAAAGAGGCTATTCCTTCATTCTCATTCAGTGAAATGGTATGTGATTGAAAAACATGATTTCACATTTTCAGTTTTTCAAAACTTAGAGGGCAAAAAAGATCAGTTACGCTAGGCCAGTGAACACACTGAACACTTTTCAGATCTTGTCTTATATTGAGGACTGACACTTTCAAGCCATAACTGAAGACACACATAGAATTCATGTACCTGTGTTAACTCTACTCACTCACAAGCTGCTTTCTTTTGGAGAGGTATTTTTTCTCTGTGTGGTTAAAGTTGCAGTCTATTAAAAAGCCCTGTTCTTGCATTTATCACATTTGCTTGGAACATTTTTTTGGCTTGAAAAATGCTATATTTACTCTGAGAATTAAGAGAAAACTTCTTAAAAGATTGAAGAAGAATTCAGAAAATCTTTATTATTTTTGAGGAATAGGTCTTTTTCCCCCTTGGATTTGTCTGCAGAAAACCTCTCTCACTGTAGCTCAAAAACAGCCTGGTACTGTCCTTCATGCTTTCATTACAGCTAAATCACTTTGCAGTTGATCAATTCCACTGGCAAAGGAAGTGTGAAGACATGTATGGAGGAAATCCCATCAGGCCAGTTCTGCTGCCGCTCCTGTCAGGAGGAATTAAAAAGCCTGAAACTTGTTTTCATTGAGAATGGGAAAGGTTTAATTGACTTCTGTGTAAAAAAAGTCATGCACAGTGAAGGTAATGCATTTTGTCCTACCTTACAGTTTAGAAAGAAAGCCAAGGATCTTCCTAATGCTCACGGCTATTGGAGATACTTGTTTCACCTAGTGAAGTATGAATTCCTGGGGTGGGGGGAGAGAGAAAGAGAGAGACTTCTTCAAAGTAGCTGGTACAACAATGGCCTTAGTGCAACGGCAACAAATTCATCATGCTATCAGATTTTTAAAGTTAAATCTAGTACTGGAATATTTTTTATTCAGATAACACTGAATAAGCACTTGTAAGTTTGTAAGACTTCAAAGCAACTAGTTTTTGAAACAATGCAGCATCCAATTTCTCTAGTCTTGTGTCATGCTAGCTATCTGAAAAAGTAATGCTACATCACCAAAAAAAATGACACAGTTGGTCTTTTGAGAGCTGAGAATAGCAGACTATTTACAAAGCTGGCATTCTTCAAAAATTATACTTGTTTTTGGCAGTGAAGGCAAGAGCAGGTTATGATGACAGTATATTTATATCTTGGGTCTCCAAGCTAGTTCAAAAGTCTTTCTAAAGGTGCAAGGAGTTAATCTTCCCCTGTATGCCCCAGAGGTCTAGTTTCAAGCAATTGCCGAAGGATGCCTACGGTGTCCGGAATGGCAGGGCTCTGGCATTCCCTAGCAAAGGCCCCTGTATTTGTCATGCATTACTTCTGTGCTTAGTTACGTCAAGCACCCAGTTTACAAAGATGGAAATTTTTTAATCTCTTGCCTTGAAAACATTCAAAATGAACCCATGCTGCTTGTTAGCTATGTGTTTTCCAAGTTCAGAAAGCTGGCAGTGCATTGCACGTTAGCAAGGTGTCACTGCCTTGGAAACTAGGAACTATGGGTTCAGGCTCTGGGGACCAGAAATTTCACGTACAGTGCTTCCGTTGCCATGTATATGGTGAAGGTTAGCTGCATTATCCTTTGCTAACTTACTTGGCTATGCAGAGCCTGTGACTGCTGTAGGGATTCCTCTAGAAAGTCTGCATTCCCTCAAGTACATAATCAGGTCATCAGCCAGCTTCCAGTCTTCTCATATGAAAGGCTAAAAAAACAAAACAAAACTGCAGATTATTTTGAAACACACTTCCATTAAAAGAGCAAGAAAATTTTAGCTCATATCCTAAAAGTCTTTTTAAGTGCCTGCCTTATGTATAAAGAGCAGCAACAGCTAAGGGGATCATAAGGTTTATGCTGTGCACATGACAGACAAAAAAACTTGAGTCTCACAGAAAAGTCAAATACTGCAGACCTGCTACACCTACAATATCTGGTCTACATCAGTCAGCTCCACTACGAGTGAGTGAAGTGTCCTGCCTTCCCTTCCCCAGTGCTAGTCATGCCATGCATTCCCCACATACGCCTGCAGGCATTCACGGTTACTTGCACAGGCTGTATTGTCCCACCAAGCCCGAGCTGTATCTTTGCACACCTGGACCTGTGTTCTGCACATGCAAAAAGATGCTTCAGGTTTCACTCAGAACAATGGTGGTACCATGTTTTAAAGCTGCTCAGCATTTGCTGACGGTAACAGCCACAGCAAAGCTACTACTCAGCCCTGAGAAAACAGCAGGAGCTGCTTGGGATGTTGCTGTTGCAGAAACATAGCTGTTGCAGATGGCGTATGCTCTTCTGGAGCCCTTTTGTAGCCCACACAGCATTGCCAGCCGCCAGCTCCAGAACTCTGGCCTTGCCTGCGGTGGGGATCAAGCTGTTGTTAGCTTTTCTTAACACAGACATAACGTGGTGAAACTTGAATCTTTAATCCCTTGTCTTGTGGCTTGAGCTGTTTTCAGGTGATTGTCTGAACCATGGAAATATGTCAGAAAAAAAAACCTCACTGCAGAGACTGACACGTGGCAAGGGCCTTTGGGTGCCAATCATGACTGTCAGCCTGGAGAGCTGGACCTGGCATAAGAACTTGTTCTCACCTCAGGCTGTGACTTATCTTTGAGGTTTTACTGTGTGCTCCTCAGTGTACTTGTATGTGCTCTGAAGAAACCCAAGCCTTGGGGAAAAATAGCTAAAAGAAAATGCTGAGTGACTTTTCTTCCCCAGTCTCTCTCTCTTGCTCTTTCGTGTATACTTACAAGCTTTTGACAAAAGAAAAGCCAAATACAGTTGTTATTAAGTTAAATCAGAGGTCCTGTGGTGATTGTGCACAAATTAACGTGGACACCTCAGGAGCGGATATTACTCATGGCTGAAGGCCAGAGCTTTTAATACCTGTAAGGTTGAAGCAGGACTCAAGATTTTGGGTTTGTTTTTTTTTTCCCTACAGAGGTAGCATGGTCAGTGCTATGGGGAGGAGAGAGGAGTAGGAGAAGCAGTCCTGCAGCCTCTGCTCATAGACAGCAGAAGCATAGAGAACAACATTGGCAGCCATTCTGCACAGCCACAAAAGAAATTATCTGCCACTAGGCAGTGTAATGGGATCGTTTGTACCCTATGAACTTGCAGTGTATCTACCCCCTCACGGTGTCAGAAGCCTGCAGTGCTGCTACAGAAATAAGACGGACCACTGCTGAACCCGATGTACTGGTTTTGTTCATACTGTGCATATACATTAGTCCGTAGGCTATAGCTATGAACTGCTGTTGCAAAAGCAATGAAACACTGAATATCATTTCACTGTCAAAAAGCAATGGGCATAAGCTTGCAATTAAGAAATATCTTGGTTTTTAAATAAATTGTGATAACAAAAAATCCCACAAATCCCTAAAATTAATCCAAGTATAAACTGCCTTTTGACTGACAACCAAAGCTGTTTATCTCCAGCATGTTTGTTCCCAAAAAAATAAAATTTCTCACTTTTTAAGAAAATACAATTCTTTCTTGGTAGAGGGGGGGTGGTAACAGACATACTAGTATATTACAGGTTGTTGGCCCATTACCCACCTCCTCAAGAAATCTATTTTACATTTTCTAGGAAAACATGATTTTATATGCCTGTGTGTGTAGTTGCATCCTTCAGCATCAGTCTTCTCCTACAACATACAGAGATGGTAAAAGTAGCAGAGCTCATATTGAAATGCCAGGCTGTGCTTGTTTGGTATGCACTGTTCCAATTCAGTTTAAGACGAAGTGATTAAAACCTACTCTAGTTTCCAGCATAAAGGAAACCGAACCTGTAATACTATTAATCAAATCATCATCATGAATAAGCAACTGGGAAAAGGGGGGGGGGGGGCATTCTTTTGTTTGTAAATAAGCTACAGCTTCATGGTCGACAGCATGCTGTTGCTCTTCCAGCATTGATGTTCTCCCGCAGAAAGCAAGGATGAACTTTAATTACGATTGGACCCTTTAGTCTAGCGCAGAAAAAATAACATACTGTACATTCCCCAGAAGCTAAATGGTGAATATCCCATTACATGGTGCTAAACATAGGTATGAAGGTGGTACAGACTTACTTAAGAGAATTTAAAAAAAAAAAAAAAATGCATCTTTGGGGAATAATTAAAGATGTACTATCCCACTTTTCTCTATTGCTTAAAAGTCAACTATGAATTGAGTTGGTTTGTTCAGATTAACATGAAACTGCTTGCAAAAGGTTTCTTGTTCTTAAATAATCTTGGCAGATCCCAGTTTATAGTAAAATACGTATCCTCCCACTGTCCAAAGTTTATAAGGTTCTATCTGCTATTTCTATTCTCTTGTAAGCTATGAGACAACTTACTGTTAAAAAAATCTTAATTATGAAGTTTCTAATGTTAAGGTGTAATCTTTTGAGCTCTCAAATCAGATAAAATGGTAAAGTCACAAATTATGAGAACCTCAGCCATAAAATTGTTAATATGATGTTTATGTTATTTTAAACATTTAATAAAACAAAATATTTTAAAACTATGGTCACTTTGCATCGCTTAAGTTGCTAAAGGAGATGGTTACCTGCTGGCCATTGCAGTTCAGCACAGGCTGCATCTGTACCACATCTGTACACATCTGTAACACAGCTGCCTGTGTCCCAGCCTGCATGGAACGGCAGCCCCACCTACAGGCAGCTGCCAGCAAAAGGAGAGGGAAAACGAGGGGGAAAATCCCAAACTTCAATAAAAGTAATGACTGTGAGACTTTAACTCAGATACGGACGACCTGGAAGGGTCCATCTCTGGTAAGTGTCCTCCAGAAAGTGATAGGCACAGGTCTTCAGCAAGGACAAATTGGTAATAACCCAACAAACTTCCTGAACAATGTACCATTTACACCTGAGAATATTACCCCAAAGTCCTAGTTTTACAAGGTAAGGACTTTAATTTACACTTGGCATTAACACCATAATGCTCTTCTGGCATAAAGAGCTTTTATTTTTATGGCATGCTTTTATTTTCAAGACCCTACTATACAGCAAGAAAAGCTTAAGGATGTTACTGCCCAGACATGCGTGGGGGGGTGGGGGGAAAAAAAAAAAAAAATCATCATGGTTTACATGTGTTTCCAAGAAGTGTACACAATAATATTTCAGGCTATTGGGTAAACTCTTAATCTAGCAATTCTCAGGATTGCCAAGAACATTCTGACTCTGACAAATATTTCACATGATGTCTCCAAGGCCATTGGGAAGCAGTGGCACAGTAGGATAATGAAATCACATTGACAAATAGCAGGACTAATTAGAAAGTTGTTTGTTTTACAAGTAGAACAGTTCTTACCTTCTCCAGTTNTATATATATCTTTCTTGCTGAAATAAAATCTTCACAGCTGGGAACTTCAATAGTCAACAATCTCCAACTGCCCAAAGCAAAGACACTGTCTCAAGGTCTTGAGTTCAGGCACTCCATCAGTGTATTATTTGTAGACAGAGAATGTCATATCCCTCAGAGGTCTCCGCTATCAAATNAAATGTTTCCAGCTATCTGTGTAGCTGGAAGAGCCTGAAATCAAAACACCTCCATGTCCTTGGCTGCTGCAGCAAGTCCATTTTCAAATGCATATGTGCAGCACAGCCCACCACCAGTCTACTCACATCTCCTCTAGCTGGCCTGCATTCCCCAACACTTCATGAAGAGTCATGATAGGCAGATTATGTGAGCTTCTTCCAGAGCTCAGCAGGAGCACAGTGGGATCAGACACCCTGAGTGCTGAGCACAAACTAATTTTTCTGTGTTTCGGTAGTTCCATTTTAATTCTAGTGACTGCAATGCCTTGCAATAATCTCATTTTCAGAAACTTTTAATCTTATAGATGTATATATTCATAGATACATATGTGTAAAATAATATGTATGTTATACATATGTCTCAAGACAGGACTGGCCAAAATATTTGGCATTTATGTATCTATGGATTAACATAGGAGTGCACATAGACACACACACAAAAATATGAAGGCAGGGGAAGAGGGCAGATCTAATCTGAGTAGGGTCAAATCCCCACATAGCTGGGTTTCTGGAAAGGGAGAGGAATGGAGTTTTAATATTGATTGCTATTACAATTAAGTGTAACAGGAGGGTAGCAAGATGCAAGCATGCTGTAAATAGTGGCACGCTATATACTGCTAATGGGGGTAATGGGAAACTAATTTAACAGAAAACGTAGCCAGAGCTGCCTTCATTTCAGTACAAAGATATGCCATGTCTTGCCTAATTTTTAAAATCATGCATTCTCAGTGACCAAAAATTTAGCTTTTTTTTTCCCAGACATTATTTTGAATGCTAAAAGTTAAAATGCCTTTCAAAAATATCAGTTGTTAAATTCCAAGGGGTCTATGAGGGACCAAGACTTGAAGGTGGTAGATGTGGATGGACTAGCATTTTTCAGTTTCTGTCCAACACTATTCAAGAAAAAAGCATTTCATTATCATAAAATAAAATAAAAAAACCTTACAAATTTGTTCGTTTTCAAAAGAATTGTTTGCCAAAAAGCACATTAGGAAATATCTTCACCATGTACTATTGATAAAAGTGTTTTCGCCAAGAGTTAGAAATCATGTTACTAACTCCTTTCCACAAATCATATTTGTTGTAGAAAGGTTGTCCTCTTGGACTCATTTCACCAAATCACAAATATATTTTCCTTTCAATTTCTCCAAAGGCTTTTCTTTTTTTTTTTAATTGAAAAACTAAGAATACCTTGATAAAAGCAAAACAAGAAACAACCGGACCACCTCTGAAAAAAAGGCATGAAGATTGAGTTGGTATTTAGCGCATATGACTAATTCTGGATGAGAAGTCTTTCTTCCTGCCATGTAAACAATCATGCAAGCAGCCTGTTACTCATCATCAGTCGGCCAATTTCTCCTTAACACTGTGGTAGAAGTGGTCTCGTGGATTGTACAGCATGTAGACTGCTGGCAAATACAGAGAGTCTTTTCGATGACACAGGCTAAACAGACATAAAACCACTTGTGTCTGTGTGTGTATGTGTATATATATCTATATACGCACATACATGTGCATGTGGGTATGTACATGTGTGTATATATTCTATATAAAACCATATATATTCTGCAGGTCTAATCCACTGCTGCAGGCAAGGGAACTTGACTCACATCACCAACTAGGGCCAAATCCACACCGTTACATTTCTCAAAGGCACCTCTTTGCCAGGACAGCCAGTTTGTCTCTCATTCTGTTGTCCCCAACCACAACAATACTTCTGCTACCCCAACTTCACATTTTTCACATTCTTCTGGAAGTCATGCAGCTCCCAAATTTCCTCTCTCCTCACAGTTCGTTGTCTTTCCCCACCCCACACACCTCTCTCGAAACGTTTTGATTATAATTCCTTTATAGTAAGAGCATATTCTGTATCAGAGACGAGGAAGCAAGAAGAGGGTCCAGAGAGGGCCGGGGGTGTCTGTGGGCCAAGATTAGAAGGAAACTGGCTCGTCACAGCTTCACCACGAAAGGAGGAGAAAGAGGGCTGAGCTTGACATTTCTCAGCCCCCAGGATATCCACTTGATAGTCCACAGCTGTTTGATGTAGGCTAAAGCAAAAGGAGGGGTAAAGAGAGAAACAAGAGGGGAGCTGCCCCAGTTTGCACTGAAGGACTCCAGATTAAAGCAATGGCTTTGTCTCAACCTTTGCATAAGCTTCCTGCTACTGCTACGGCCACCATAATCTTATTCCAGTCTTGCCTAACAGGATTTAGCATGAAAAACAAAATCTGACCCCTGCTATTCATATTAAACAGAAATACTTTTTCATTCTTCTTTTCAAGTTAATGGCACTCTTAGTGGCATTTGGTATTGACTTTATGATGATGCTCTTTCATCAGAACTGCATTTTGCCAGTCTCCCTCTAGGCTTTGTAAGATTTATGCTACATGTCCTAGTGCAGTAAGAAAAGAGAAGGCTGTTGAGGGCTTTTTGTTTGTTGGTTTCTGGGTTTTGTTTGGTTTTAGAGAACTGTGATGGGTTAACCCTGGCTGGATGCCAGGTGCCCACCAAAGCCTTTCTATCACTCCCCCCTTCAGCTGGACAGGGGAGAGAAAATACGACAAAGAGCTCCCGGGTCAAGATAAGGACGGGGAGAGATCACTTAACCAATTACCGTCACGGGCAAAACAGACTCAACCTGGGGAAAAATGAACTTAATTTATTGCCAATCAACCAGAGTAGAGTAATGAGAAGTAAAATCAAATCTCACAACACCTTCCCTCCACCCCTCCCTTCTTCACGGGAGCAACTTCACTCCCAGGTTCTCTACCTACCCCCCCAGTGGCACAGGGGGATGGGGAATGGGGGTTACGGTCAGTTCATCACACGTTGTTTCTGCTGCTTTGCCCTCCTCAGGGGCAGGACTCATCACACTCATCCCCTGCTCCAGTGTGGGGTCCCTCCCATGGGAGACAGTCCTCCACGAACTTCTCCTATGTGGGTCCTTCCCACAGGCTGCAGTGCTTCACAAACTGCTCCAGCATGAGTCCCTTCCACAGCGTGCAGTCCTTCAGGAGCAAACTGCTCCAGCATGGGTCCCCCACGAGGTCACAAGTCCTGTCAGCAAACCTGCTCTGTGGGCTCCTCTCTCCACAGATTCGCAGGTCCTGCCAGGAGCCTGCTCCAGTGTGGGCTTCCCATGGGGTCACAGCCTCCTTCGGGCACTCACCTGCTCCAGCG
>VYZV01025739.1:268436-291975 GCA_013401275.1 Pandion haliaetus
AGGGGAAGCTTCTAGCAACTTTTCATCAGAAGCTACCCCTGCAAACCCCCCCCCCGCTACCAAAACCTTACCACAGAAACCCAATACAAACAGAGGATATGCCTTTCAACCCTACTAGTTTTGAAAATTAAGGACAGAGACCGCACCTCATGATGTTGGTCTTCTGTAAAGCAAGAATAGATAATGTCTAGTAATAATCTCTGACTTCCTTGCAATATAGCAGAGTTTAAGGAGAGAAAAAGTCACAGCATTATCATGAGCCTTTCCTTAATGAAAATTATTTCAAATCCTGAAACCCAGGGCATACATCAAAGACATCATTTTCATTTTGTTAGCAAATCTTTTCTTAAAATACCATTTTCCTTTTTTTTATGTAAATGTGATCTTTAGGGAGAAAAAAAAATCAATTTTCCATTAAGATGCATCAATGAATTAAAGCTATCAGCAAGAAAGTTCAAATTCATTCCAAAGAACAAAGACTTAAAGGTCAACCTGCAGACTTCAATATTTAAAGCTTTTCTTCTGACATTCTGATGACATAGTATTATCAAGCCAAATAATCAATTAAGTAAACTAGGGAAATTGTATTACTATTCATTTTCTAAGAGAAGCAAAACAGGGAGGAGGAAAATGATGTAACGTAGGACAACCAGTCCTTAGCCAATACACCGTAGCTTAGATGACAGAATAAGCACCAGGTCTCAAGGGAAGGGATCTCAGCCAATTGTCCCCATCTCCCTCAATTAAGAACAACCACAAGTTACTGTTGTTCATTAAGAATAGACCCCATAGGTCCCACTTTATAACTGTCTGAATCAGGATTATTTGACTCTGAAAAGTGCTGTGGCACAGCGATAAAGTAGATTTCTGGACTTCCATGCCCTACCTATTGAATGGGATATCAAAGCAAAGGAAGTAATGGCTGCCTGCGGGTCAGATGAATTAACCCGTATCCCATTCAGATCCATGAGAGGGGTGCACACTCATCTACTCCTCTTGCCAGAAGTGACCCGATGATACAAATCCTCGTAACTCCCTGCACTGCAATCTCAGAGGCGACTTGCTCCTTCCAGGGAAGCAGCACACACTACACTGCTCATCATGCGAGCTTCACCCAGACCCAGATGTAAAAAGCCACATCAAAAGTACACATCAAAAGAAATGCATCTTCTATAAAAATTACCCAGAATGCAAATTAGGTAAGACAGCATCAAGGCAATAGCTCTGAAGCTGCCTTTGGAAAGCCACCTACTAGTGATTTCCACAGGCTGCCAAAACAAAACACAACAGAGGGAAACACACCAAGTCACCTGAACACCGTTATTCTGCATCCCTGCCCACTGGCCTTGTCTATGTCCCAGTATGTGTTCAGGTACCACTGAGGAAGAGGAGGGAGTGAAAAAAGGACATCCTAGATGAAGGTCTGCTGACAGGGATTGCAGGCACATGGACACAAGTGACAGTCTACCTGCACAGAGATCGGTCTGCACATCACTCGATTCAGGGCCGGGGAAGAAAGTGACTTTTAAAACCACTGCTCAACAAAATCCACCCTTCCCCAATCTTCCCTGAGTGGGGTATGCAGAGAGCTTTGCAGAGGGTTTTCAACAGAAATTCCCATCTCAGCTGGTGACCTGACTTCTCTATTTCTGATTCACTTCTCACTGCAAGCTCCTCCTCTCCAATTGAGCTGTTTGGGCTCATAACCTCTCCTGAAAAGCACAACCCCTTGAGAACCACTCGGGGAAAGCTGCTGCCAAAGTGCAACATAATTAATTGGAATAAATGTATATAAACTGGTTAGAGAAATCAGAGCTGGTGAAAATACCAGAAAAATAGCAAAAAGGTTTGTGGGAAGAGGTTGTGACTGTATTTAGATCAGTAAATGTAATCAGGGAACAGGCAAGATTTGAGGCACACAAGGCAAATGTTTTGCTAGTTATAATATTGGTCCTCTGCCACTGTCATTTGTCACTGTTTCTGACAGTATTTGCTGGGCAAGACACTGAAAAGCCCCCAAAAGAATGGGTGAGCACCCCAGTGACTCTGTGTCCTGGTTTTGGCTGGACTGGGATGGAGTTAGTTTTCTTTCTAGTAGCTGGTACAGCATTATGTTTTGGGTTCAGTACGAGAAGAATGCTGATAACACACTGATGTTTTCAGTTGCTGCTGAGTAGTGTTTAGGCTAAGTCAAGGATTTTTCAGCTTCTCATGCCCAGCCAGCAAGAAGGCTGGAGGGGCACAAGAAGCTGGGAGGGGACACAGCCAGGGCAGCTGGTCCAAACTGGCCAAAGGGGTATTCCATACCACGTGATGTCATGCCCAGTATATAAACTGGGGGGAGTTGGCCAGGGGGGGAGTTGGCCAGGGGGATCACTGCCTAGGAACTGGGCATTTGAATTGTGCATCATTTGTTTTGTATATTCCAATTATTTTACTATTATTATTGTCATTTTATTATTGTTATTATTATCATTATTAGTTTCTTCCTTTCTGTTCTATTAAACTGTTCTTATCTCAACCCATGAGTTTTACTTTTTTTTCCCCAATTCTCTCCCCCATCCCACCAGGTGGGGGGGAAGTGAGTGAGGAGCTCCGTGGTGCTTAGTTGCTGGCTGGGGTTAAACCACAATGCTCTGCCAGCTACAGCTTGACAAGAAAGTAATAAAAAGCCATAGTATGGCACAATCTTGCAGAGGAAGGAAGGTGGATTTAAATGTATTTTATTCTTTCTCATTGCCTCAGGCCTTCAAAAATGAAGGCATTTTGGAACTCAGGGAACTAAAGAAAAATTTACAACTCTAGATAGTTAAAACTGGAGCTTGTAATTGTAGAGTAATAAATACAAGTTTGGCTACTTGTAAGTGTGGAATGGCAGTAAGTTATTCAACGACGACTATATTTATGCAACAGTGAGTTTAAGGGGAAATTTTTCCTTGAGTTACTCCTGTCTTCATAAGCCATGATTATTGATGGTTTTAGCACATTTTGTTGCTCCCCTCCCAGCAGAGGCTGATGTGACAATTGGTCTGGGAAAAAAGAAATGCCAGTTGCCTATGGAGGTCTCTAGAAAGTTTGCTACCACTTAACACCTCTGGGGAAACTTTGTTGATAAATAAAAGGCTGCCAGGTAAGATACATCGAGAAAAACACTAAGAAAGATTAAGTAGGCAAGGGCAAATTCAGCAGTGAACAGGGTAATAAGGTAAACTAGCTTGAAAAGGCAAGTGAGGCTGAAGCCAGGGATTTGACACTCTGCAGGTCAGGAGAAAAATTACACTAAAGCAGGGCCAAATCCGGTATATTAGAAAGTAAAAGAAAAAACAAAGTTTTCACCTTCCTCTAGCGAAAGAAAGCAGATATACACAACCATATTACTTACAACTTACAGTTCCGTTTATAAATAAACTCAAGTAATGCAGGTTGACTTCACGTGGCAGTTTATAACCCCAGCCAGACAATAGACCTTTTATTAGTTGTGACACCTGTGAGCACGGTGTCATAAAGAAAACCATTAAAGTTCTGGCTTTTGTAATGATAAGTAAAGATTAATTTGGGAAGCCACCCACAGTGCACCTCCATACACACAGTTTATCTGCCCCATAGTCACACTGCCCATGCTTCATGTGAGCACACAGGTTAATTAAGGAAGCACAGGGCCACCCTGCTCTGTGAGTCTGGCTATACCACCTAGTGTTAACAGAGCCCTCAGCCCCATCACCAGTAAATCCTAGCCTTGGCTTGGCAGAGCACTAACCCAAGTATAGTGCTTTCAAATGAAAGCCAACTCATTTATAAGCAAGCCAGAGCGAAGGACAATTTGTATTTTTGTGTATCATTATGTCCCAAACACGTCTGAACAACTCCTCCCAGAACTACTGGGGAACTCGGACGTGTTCCTCCATCCAAGCTGACCAAGTGAAGGGAGGGAGCTAGAAAAGATGTGTTTCTCCTTTGGGCCTAGATACCTTTATATCCTGCAGTGCCAGAGAGGGACAAGAAGAAGAGACATCTTCCAAAGCCCTTGCTCTACTCCTGGAGCCTGTCCTTACCCTCTTTGATTGGGCCTCAGCAGCCAAAGTGAGGAACCTCTGGGGAGCTGTGCAGGACATACAACCCTTTTTATTCGTGACCCTACTCCACAACACCAAACTGTAGTCTGGGAAGTAGCCAGGGTTGCATTTCCCAAATACCACAGTCCACCGGTACAAAAGCACTCAAAGTTACTCATCTCATTGCAAGAGTGACTTTCCATAGATATGGCTGCATCCTCTGATGGGGACCTCCTTAGACAAACCTCACAAGCCAATTTTGGGACCTAGCAGACATTCACATGCATAGGTAACTAGCTAGGCAGCAGCTTTAAAGAAAATTACATCTATTTGTATCTAGTCCGACAAGTCTGTCAAATGGCTGCTTCTGGGCAGTCTGAGCCACACATTCCCAGTATGCTGTCTTGAAAAATACGTTGTAATCTTGCATTGGTTTTGTATTTGCTGAGGTTTTGATTCATATTTTTAATTACATTACCATGTAAAAAAACATCAGAGGCTTAAAGTTTCTCCTTTGCTGAGGGAAAAATTTGTTTGTGTTTTGTAAATCCAGTCAGATTTCTATATTGTGAGAATTAACAAACCCTGATGAAACTGAGTTCTGTGATACAACCTGATCCATGGTGCAACAACACCTGCAAAAGGATTTAAAGTTCAGTTTATCTACCACCCCACTTATCTTCATAATAAAGCCCATGGGGTCACAACATTTTGAAAATTAGATGAAAGCTAAGCACAGCAGTTAGCTTCATTTCAGTTCAGGTTACCCTGAGTCACCAAACACCATAATCACCTTTCTCTCCTTCCACCACTCACTTTCCACCTTTGTCACATACTCTTTCTACCCCACGTGTCACTGCAATGTCTCCTTACCTCGGCTCCCCTCCTGGAGCTGTACAGCTCATTATTTCCACCTCAGCACCGAGCCTGAGCATCTCTGTATTGAATTATCTCCAAGGTCTTCAGGGCGTTCTTCCCAATTCATGAAGGTCATTTCAAATTCTAATCATATCCTCTGATGCTTTGGCTCGCACTGTCCATCTACAAGGTTGAAAAGCACACACTGTACTCCAACATTTAGATCATAAATTAAACTCCTAGGCAGTGCCAAACCCTCTTATTGCCCACACCACTCTTTCTCCCTTTCCTCCCCCTTTTATGCTCACGTCCTTCAGGGGGAAGCTTGTGCTCAGCTCCTACTGAGCCAACACTACAGGCCAAGCACAAACCCTTGCTCACTTCCATAGGAGATGCCAGCGTCCTGCAAAGCCACTCATGGGTGTAAGCAGCTCCCCCCGCATCGCTACAGATGCATTCCTCCCCAGCCAGCACAGCTACACACGCACCATCCCACCTTGCCTCCTTCCTTCGTCCTCCTGCCACTGCCCACTACAGGCATCGAGCCTCTTCCCAAAATAATGCTGCCTGCGCTCATCGGCGCGGGGCTGTGACCAGCCTCGGGCAGGGTTAGCTTAAAGCTCCCCTCGCGTGGCTCGATGCTGCTTTGTGAACTTCTGGTGTGCCTCTGAGCAGCTGCTCTTTCTCACGAGATGAGTCTCCCACATGGCAGCCAGACAGGTGGCATTTGCCTATCAAAAATAGGGGAGACAGAGCAGGGTTGCAATATGGCTACTACTTGAAAAATAAATAATAAATAGAAAAGGCAGGGAAGCCTTCCTAATTTTTAACTAAACAAGGGGGAGGCAGAGGGGGACAAAACGTGGGAGCAAAGCAGCAGTAAGGGAAGTTAGGTCTCCTTCTGGGGAAATAATGTGGGATGCAATGGAGGACTGGGAGAGTGGTAAAAGTCACGTCCGTGTGATGAGGACCATGCTGAAACCAGGAGGTGTAACATTCAGCTTTGGCCCCTCCACTGTGGGGTTGTCCGAGACTATGATCCAGCTGCTGGTGGGGATGGACAAGAGCAGCAGCAGTAGCGGTAGTGGACAGTGTGGGGAGTAGCTGAGGAGATGGGGCAACTCTCCTCTCTTGAGGGAAGGGGTGGGTTGAGGAAGCCCTGCCAGTCCTGTCTCAAATCTGAAGCACAGAAATGTACAGACAGACACATACTGACTGCCCAGTTCAGGTCAATTAAACATCCTTTGCAACAAGGGAGCGTGGTGGCTCAGCCCAAGATGCCGAGCCACCTGACCACATGTGAACATAGCAAAGCCGTGCAAGCAAAAGAATCTCCTTGTAACCAGTTCAGCCAGAAAGAAAGGAAACGCTTTGGTAGGCTGGGTGAGCCAGGGCACTAGAGGGAGAAGCCAGCAGAGAGGAGAAACACAAAAGCAGAAAAAAATGAAGCTCCCTCTCATGCCGCACGACCAACAGCTACACAACCGCTGAGGATTTCTCCCAACATATAAGGACCTGACCCCAGGAATGGTCCCCAAAAAACACAGAAGGGCATCTCCCCCCCCAGCCAGCCCCCACACACGCCAGGTCAGGTCTGCCCAGACCTCAGCTCTGCTCCAGCTCTGGACTCACCCTGTGCCCCCTGGCCTGGCAGATCTGCTCAGCAGCCATGTGGCACATCTCCTCCAGGGATATCATGGGGAGCACAGCGCTCTTAGAGCTGTCGCAAGAAAAAGACCCAGGTTGCTCTATGTCCGTGGAAGGTAAGAGTCAAAACATGTGCCTAACGGGCATCAGAAATAAGGTTAAAATCTTGCCCAAGTCTGTGTTTTGAAGGACTTGTAAAATGTACTCAATTTTTTTTTTCCTTTACTTTGCTGAAATATATGTGAATTTCAGTTAAGGAACTACTACAAGACATGGTAGAACAGAAACTGAAACATTAGAGGATTTTTTTTTTTTCCAGCAATTGACACAATTTTTCTTTCAGAAGGTTTTAACTTCAAATTTTAGCAGGAAAAATTCTTTTATCAAAAATTATCTCCATCCTTCAGATTTTAATACAAGCCTCACATTTTCTAAAATATGCTCATGATGTATAACCAGGGGATAACTAACCCTGCCCCTCAAATCAAAATACTGCATTTCCAAACATTAACGTTTATACTGTAAGCATTTTTGGTCCTTTTTATATTATTTTGGCAAATAAAAGAGAGAAAAACATTTTAGACATAGTCCTTTTATTCTGTCACCTCATTCTATATTATTACCTATCTTTTTGTGATCCATTACCTCCCTTACCAGCATAATTATTGATATAAAGTAATATGTCGGTACAATGTTCGAGGGATCAAAACACTCCCTCATCAGACAGCCAGAAAATCCATATATCATAGTGTGCTTAATTCCTTAGTGGATGGAACCTCCTCATGAGAGGTGCTGAGAACTTCTCTGAGTTTACAGTAGCTGCAGTCTTACCTGCTCTGAAATACTGTTTGCAGAGATGGAAGAAGTAAAACTGACCCTCGGACTAGCCTATGATCAAAACTGTCAAAGTCTGAAGGCTCTGTGAGAATACTTATCAATAAGGCAGTGAGTTGCCAGTCTGGGTTTTGCTTAAATCTATTTGATCTAAGTCAATTCACATAGGTTTTGGCTTACCACTAGGGCAAGATGGATACAAACAAACAAATTAACAAAGTAAAACAAAATAAAACAAAACAAAATAAACCAAAACAAGTACAGCCAAACCACAACAAGCTTAGTTCTAGGTTGGTAGCATAATACTATAATACGAAACAATAAATAGCCATTCTCAAAGTACTAGTGAAAGTTCAGGTCCACCAGATAAATGAAAAGACCTGAATAGCCAAACAATTAACAAGTACACCACCATTAGGTAAAGCACGGCATTTTATCAGAAATCACTCCTGTTGCTTTGTCCAAACTTAGTCCAGCTTATTGTTTTGTTTTAATTTATTCCAATCAGAACTTCAGCAGCAGCAAAATCCTACTTATGTCAGTTATGAACACTACTTCTGAGGGTCAGTGGTAACAGCCCAAAATATACCGTTAGGTCTAAAAGCGATCAGATGGTCTGTACATCAGTGGGCAAAAGAGGATGGAAAGATGCTGAAGATTAGGATGGAAGGAGCTGGCGTTTAAAAATCAAACCATAAGAAAGGGAATTCCTAAAGTTCTATAAGTTAAGATTTCTTTAGAAAAAAGTGAAAGTGACAAATAAAAAGATGGAACTAAGAAAGTGATAGTATTCTCCTGATTCATGACCAAGCAATCCCTTCAGAATCCAGCAAGATTCTGAAAAGCTGGAATGGATAGAGGAATAGCAAAAGGAAGGAGAAAGCTGGGAGAGAGAATGTGAGCTTAGATGTTTGATGGAAAGACAGTCCCAGTGGTGGTCCATGCACAAACTAACACCACCATATAATAAAAGCAATAGCTACATTATTGTTACTTATTTATGAATCTTTGGCACTAAGGTGAGTCTAATATTTCTAGAAATAGATTTTTTAAAATATTTTTCCAAAACTTCATTTGCGTGATTACTGACTCAAAATAAAGAACAGGAAGAAAGCAAAAGAATTAACTAGATCTAATATGCATTAAATTAAAACTAGCTTCTGTTAGTATTTCTTCTAATCTGGGTATTCTTTAGCCTTAGAAAGCAGTATAAAAATCAGCTAACGAGCAATACTAAATAGCACATATGTTTTGGTACGTAAAGCAAGAATTCTCTTCTGATAAGCTGTTTGTCAAGATTTGTTTTATTATAGCAATTGGCATTTTATTTGGAAGTGCTATGTTCGGTGATAAATATGGAACTGAAGCGTTGAAAAGTTTTACTAAACTAGACACATACATCATTTTTACTTACTTCTCAGCAACAAAAATGGTCATGAACTTGCTGACTCTGTGCGCATTGGCAGTCCTCCATGATCAAGTAAAGTAGCAAGATTGCTAAAAAAAAAAAATATTCAGGAACATAAGTTAGGGGTTAAGATACTCACTACCCACACTTTTTTACACCAGTTACAGTTAAATTAATCAGAGCAAAGTTTTAGACCTCATGGTAAATTTAGAGAGAGACGGAAATGCCTTCTCATGGGAAGACAGATCAGACCTTCCTAACCAGGCTCTGAGACATACAAATACTACAAGATCACGTCATCACTGTCATTAGCAGAAAATGACTGAGCGATACTTTTTTCAGCACATCAGGAGTGCATATTTAAGTATCATTCTTACAAGACGGAATTGTCAAAGTAGTGTGACTTACAAGCTAATATGGCTTGGACAATCTCCAAACTTGAGACAGCATGGAACCGCGCACTCAGTGCTGACGGAGAAGCTACAACCAAATGCTTACTTTCCTGCCAGGCTAGCCCTGACTAAGGGCATGAAACGTGCCCTGGCTGAATGGCAGAACTCTGGGGAACCAGGTGTTAAATCTCATGTTGTACTGGCATTTTGTCATTGTCAGAATTGCACCTTTCCATGGTGCAATTAAGTCATATATTTTCATGAATGTCTAAGTATGTGTCATTATAAAATGAAACAATTAATTACAAGTTTAGCACTAGATAACAGTGGAATTCACTTCAGCACACTGATTTTGGCAACCTAAACCTTTGCTAGTTTTTTATATGGCACAACTGTAAGATCTTTGTACGCTAATTACTTTCTATAACATCATTTAGCCTGCAGCATTCCAAATAAAAAAAAAATCAAATTTCCCTGGCAGAAATTACCCATTCTAACCCCACATTTCTCTGGTAAAGTTATGGAAACTGTAAGACTACTCTTAGTTCAGTCACCACTGTAAAAATATCATCAAAGTCATAGGCCTTGAACCCTTCTTTTACACACAGAATTTTCTATATAACAGAGCCTTACATTCCCCTCTTTTTCTGCCTTAAGCATCCATGTATACATAGCTGCACTATTGTTTTTTTCATTAATTTAATTAATGTGCCTAGTACTGTAAAAATTGCATTGAATCCATCTCATATATAGAAGAATCATTTCCCTCACAGAGAACAAAAATTCATTTTGTTACAACATGAAGAATATTTACCTGTTCCTCCTGGCAAAGAGAATCTGTTAAATGATTTATCCACGACGTTCACAATTTCTCATTCAGCTAAACAAGAGAGAACAATCCTTAAAGCCCTGGCCCTAGCAAAGCTGGAAGCAAATTTTCCTTACCTGGGAACTAATTCTACTTACTCACCGACACAAATTCAGAACCATAGATGTTTGAGAAAGAAGTTGTAGTGGAAAAAAAAACAACCAAAAACCACAAAAGTGAACTGTTTTAAACAATATTACTGAGAAATATTATTTACTGACTAGAAACATCAAAATAATGTAACAAAAATATTGCATGAAAAAACATAGAAATAGTTTAATGTTATAAAGAAACTAGGAAAAANAAATCCTTTTAAGATTGTAATAAACAGCAGTGGGTGGCCAACCAGCTGGGATTAAACCTTGCCCATATATCAGTGAAGTGAAGGTGCAAGGAAAACAGTCTTTTGTTACCTGCAGGTGGAAACCTCAGTGAGAACATGAGTTCACTGCCAGAAGAACGCTGCTCCGGGGCAAAGCCCATCTCTTATTCTCTAATCACTATTAAAAGCTGAATAGTTATGAATTGAATTATGGCAAATATGGTAAGTGGATGTACATAATTTATCATCCTCCCCCTAGGCAGAAAATTTGCAATGTTTTAATTGTTCTTGGAACATGCTGTCAATTCTTGCTCTTCTGCTTCTACTCCACGCCTCCTGGACTGATAAAGCACATTAGAAGCAAGTGATAGAGTTCAGCAACGCTGAGGACCACCCAATGTCATTATTTATTTTAAAGACCGAATTAATCCCAAAGAAAGACACTGTAATGACATTTCAAGATTGAACTGATCTCAGTGAGGGATGGGATGGGATTTCACTCCTAAAGAAAGGCAGTGTCATCATACCACCAGCAGGGATTCACATGAGAAGCAAGGAAGGAAAGTAGAAAGAATGGAGGTGTTATTCAAAACATGGTGGTTCAGTGCTTCAGGCACCTCAGAGTGAGGAGACTCTGCTATTACTTACTCATTATTTTCAGTAACTGCTTAATGGGTTTCCTACAGAGTTTAGGCATTTGCCAGTTTGCTGAGCAGGGATGCCAGATTGACAGTTGCATGTCCAAATTCCAGGACATCTAAAAATCACCCACTTCAAGCCCTACAGTGACCTGCCAAGACATCAGACTTGAATGGAGGCAGAGGAACAGCAATGCATTAATTTCCAGGTCTCCTCTTCAAGTACCTATGCCACAGAGCCTACTTAACCCCCATTTGTGACCACAGCAACTTGTGTAGAGGCTAAACCCTCCAAAACAATCTCTTCTGGCTGTCCTGATGTACATGACACTGTGGCTACTACTGTCATTTTCTTCTGCCAGTGATTCAGTAAAAGGTCTAGGCCTTCTGTGTGGAGTTCTCAACAGGTTTTGTCTTGAAGATGATCTTTGTAACTGGCTTCCTCCACCAGACAGTAAATGCTGGTCAGCCCAAGTCTCTTAGATAGCTGTCGTGAATAAGCAGCTACTTTCCCCAGCTGGGCTTGTGCCATTGCTGTGTAGCAGAAACAAGACACCTGCATCTTCTTATCCTCCTTCAGAAATGCTCATCATGATGAATGGGAGGTGATGGAGGGGAGCGGGAACACTTCCGCGCTCTACTCTGTTCCAGTTATCCAAATGACACCCAACTTGACCATAGAAGTGGAAAGGGGTTGGTCTAGTTTGTAACTTGGAAAAGCCTTGCAAGAAAAATGGACCAGATTGAGAGCATGGCCCTGCAGTGAGAAAGTTGACTGAGAAGGCCAGGATGCTGAACCTAGACTGCACAGTTTAACTGTCCAGAAAAACAACTAGAATATTATGATCATTAATCTAAGAAGTCCCTCACTAAGAAGACTCCTCCTACATGCCAGGACATCATAGCTATTCTCAGCTTCTTGGTTAACAGAGAAATGAGAACAACAGATGTTTATCTCGTCCATCACTTGTAAGATTTTAACAGATCATATGCCTTAAAGAGGAGTCCCACATGTCTTAGGACTCACCCCAATTCTCCTGCCTCCAGCACCCAGCCATTTCATGGTATTGAGAAAGAAATCCACCTACTTTGACATGATGATATTCTTGTCCAGTCACCATCATATTGTATTGTCCACAAAGCAGCTGCAAGAAAGAACTTGTTGGAACCAGTCAGGTTCACAGAGAAGACCAGCATGAAGATAAACAGAAAAGAGCATGCACATGTCGTCACTACATCAAAACCCGTCATTCCCTTTAGTAAAAGATTTTAAGTCTCTATGCTGACATGACTCCATAACTCCTGAGGCTACATGCCAATACTACCACCATCTCATGAAAAGAAAGAAATATGCATGGTAACAAGCCATGATGCCACTTCTGGAAAAAAGTTACTTTTAAAACTGTGTGCATTTGTTTATTTTTAGGTCCTTAAAACACCTTCTCTCTTACATTTGGTGTGCTTTGATAAAGAGTGCCATCGGTGTGCTTTCATGCAAATGACAGCAAAAGGGAACAAATTTACCTACAGAAAAGGTAACAAGAAAATAGAGAACAGGACTGGATCCATCAGATGTCATCATAGAGAAACAGGAGAACTGCTACATTCAAGAATTTTGCCTATAAGAAGTGAGACAAAATAATGAAAGAAAAGATCCCAGACAACATCCGCTGCCACAGGGCAGAAAAGGCAAGTGGAAAGCGCATTACTCATTTTCTGCTCAAGAAGAACCCAAGAGATGTGATGAGAACTCGATATCTGTCATCCCCATGCCTCCATGCTGCACGCACGTGTTTGGGGCCAGGCCACGCTTGCACACAGGTATTTGGGTGTTTGTGAGTACGTGTGTATCAGAGTATGAGTGAATTAAATCCATGCAAGAATTAATGTGAATGGGTAAAAGCAAATTGCTTAGAGAATCCATCAAAAAAATTAAAACAACAAAACCAACAGAAAAACACCTTCCCATTTCCATAAATTCTCACACTGAGTTATGCTCATTTCCTACATTAGCTTTCATCTATACAGTAATGGATGACGTGGGTGTATTGGTGCTAAGGAAAGCCATGGAATAGGAAAATGCCATGTTGTCTTTTCCTGTGATAAGGTAGAAAAGAGACAACAGCTGACACAGAGAATGACTAATCGAGTATTAGTGATACAGAGAACTACTGATAGATAACGAATAGAGGATATCATTCTTACAAAATGAGTTAATCAATAATTGCTTTTAATCCCAGTAATATTCAGAGACATTCTTTTGTTCAGCAGAAACGGGGATTACTATAAAAAGCAAACATATGAAATGATTTTTCAAACTTTATAATGAAAGGGCTCTTAAAGAGCACAGTGAAAGATAGATTTTTTTTTTAAGCTATTTTTTTGTCCAGACTGCAGCTAAACAATCAAAATCCCATGTTCACTTAATGTAGTTATACTTTAATGGCAGAATACCCACCGACTTCAGCAGTAAATGGATTCTGTTTCTGTGCTATACAAAATGCATATCCACCAAAGCAAAGGCGGCTCACTGTCTTCCTCTGACTGCAAAGGAAAAGGGAGCGAACTGAATCAAGTCCTTGAGTGACAATCCTTTATGCCTTCCAGAATCTTAAAATTTGACATGACTTACTTGGTCTATGACAACGCTTATTTGGTGATTGCACACCCTTTTTTTTCCTTCTCTCCTTCTTTTTAAGAGCTGTGCATAGCTGGTGGGAAGGAGCTTTTCAAAATTGTTTTCTGTGAACAAAATATAAACCACCATTGTCACAAAAATATGAACAATAACAGAATAGTCAATGATCATCATTTAAAAGACCTAGCTGATTTTAAAAAAGAAATGGGTATTTATTACTGGAGAAATTAATGTATTACTTAACTTGCAGAATTATAGAAAGGTACTGACAATATTTCACATTTTGTTTGATTTTGATGTAACTCCTAACTTAAAGATAATGCTGCCTTGTATAGTAGGGATTACACACTGAACTCCCTAGTCTTTAGTACTTTCCTTTCGAATAAAACAAGACTACATTTTCCTGCTATGGAAGTATTAATTTTGCTATTTCTAAAGGTCAGAGGCTTGTGGAATGAGCAACAAGGCTTTGTGTCACTGTGTGTAAAAAAAAAAAAAAAAAAAAAAAGCACCTTTTAAAGGATGACAAACGTCATTTTATATCTTTAAGGGCTTAAAAGAGTTTAACAGAAAAAGCTATGAAGTGAGGTGGGAAGGTAAAGCAGGAAATATTACAGTTTTCTGGGAATTTCCTTATTCAAAATTCTAGACCCTGGGAATTCAAACCAATCTCAGTGTTGGTCCTTGGGAGCCAGTGATCTGAACACTGAAAAAAGCCAAAATAAAAAGGGCAAGGAAATTAATCATGATGGGCCATTTTCTTGTAGCTTTTCCCTACTAAAAGGCAGCTGGAGTAATTTTGGGTTTCTTCAAAGCATTTTGAAAGTATTCAAGACCAGCTGGACAGAAAGCAGCCTTCTGAGAAGCTAGTTTGTCCAGTTTGGGATGCTAAAAGGAAGGTATATTTTGCAAAGAGCAGGCGAGAACACCCCAAGGTTGACAGCTCAGAGCCTGGCAGCTGCAGAAGCAGCAAAATTACTAACATGTTGGTGTTCCTTCTGTCCATCTGTTGTAATATGTATTTACAAAGTTAGATCTGACAGTTCTCCATTTCCTAGTCTGGCTAGATTTTGCCTTTATAAGACAGACTTTGTATACATTTGTGAACAGATCAGGCAATGCTAGTATTGGCCACTAGTATATAGTCTATTTTAACTAAAAATAACCAGAGATGATTACATTGACTTGCTTCGGTGGCTTTAAAATACAAGGGAAGATGAAAAAGAATTTAAGTATGTTTAGTAGAAATAGTTATTTTGCCACCTATCTTCTTTCCTCTTTTCTAACATTTTCTTTTTGTTTGTACTTGCAGATCATATAGGAAACAAACAGAGAAAGATATCTGGAGAAGGAAAAGTTGCCACCGAAAAGATTGTGTATTATTTTTAAAAAGGTCCCTATAAAACAGATACAAGGAAAACATTCTATACATATTGTTATAAATGCTCTGTAGAGTGACTCTAAATAACATGGTGTAAATGCCTGAGGAATATATTTGGAGATGCTGTCATTTGAATACTTGGCTGCATGATAATGAATGTACAAATAAGGATGGGAAAATAGAGCAGGTGTAGCACACACAAGTATTTTCATACAGTGAAATAACAACACAGGAAATATTTTAAGTAAATATTTAAAATGGAAACATATCTAAAGAAAACAATCCAATGCACATTATTTCATTTCTATCTTTCTATAACGATTACTAAACTGCTAGAGCATGGAAAGATTCTCTATCTTCACATGAAGACTGGGAAGTTGGACTAGATGCTGTATTTGCTAGACAGACAGTTGTATGTTGTCTTTAAGTGTTGCACCATAAAGCTACCTGGAATTTTTTTTTTTTCCCCACTTTCCAAGGCATATGAAATCGGTTGCATTTCCCTCAACACAAGGTTGTAGTATTTGTCCTTCTTAAACCTACACTATAACCATTATAGAGCTACTGTGTCATATTTGGAAATGTGCCTGAACAATGGAAAGAGGGAGAACAATAAAGTACGGACATTTTATTTCCAGAAATTAGATATTTGCAGTCTCAGAGAACTGAGAGAAAGAGCCCAAGGCAAGTAAATCCTTGGAAAGCAGGTAGTTGGAAGATTAGCAGTTTCTTAAATGACATTAAGTGCACAGGTATGCACTATCTCAAAGTAGAGGAAGGACAAAAGGTGAAGAGAATAAATCTGACAAGCCACAAATTTCCCTACTAGTCTGAAATCACAAACAGGAACCACAGAGGAGGTGACAAGTAGGTCAGATACATAAGATAATGTCAAAAATAAAAAAAAAAATTAAAAAGCAAGCAACTGCAAGTACAGACAAGCAACAAAAGGTAATGTAACTAGAAAGTAGAATAGTGTGAAAGTATTCTATAATATTATTGATCGGAAGACAAAGAGTATTGGAAGAACTGACTCTGTTCAGCGAGATGGGGGAAGCATCAACAGACGAAATCAAGAGCTGCGTCTTTGCCAGAAAAAAATGCAGAAATTACATAATTAACACAATATCAGCAACAAAAGGGTAAGGACTCAGAGCAGATAGAGAAGAGGTTACAGAGTACTTAGGTTAGATTTTTTTTTTAATGTCACCTGTAGGCTTCAGCAAGCTGAGGTAGGCTGGTAGGTGTCATGGAGAGCTCAGGAAAGATGGGCAAAATTGTAAAAGATAGACCGAAGGAAATAGGAAAGGAAATGGAAGACCCTGGGAACTATTTTTAGTGAGCCTGACTTGAATACAAGAACAATACTGAAACAAGACTTAGCAGTCACATAGCAGTTAAAAAGGAAAAAAATAATAGACAGTATAGATTTCCAGAGCCAAATTATGTCATATCAAATTTTCTCTTACAATAGAGTGAGAGGCATTGTTAAAAACAGAGGAGCTGAAGACAGCATACAGTCTATGCTTTATAAGGTTTTTTGGTACTATCTCACATGATTATTCTCACGAATTAGCTGAGGTGAGAATACTATAAAATTAATGCAAAACCTGTCAGAAAAAAATCACAATACTTATTTGCAATTCAATGCTAACCTGGGAAATTATGTGTTACCCCAGACCAGAAGGATTCAACAGATTCATTAATGATTTGAATGATGGGATACAGACTATGTTCTTTAAAACCGCAGATGACCACAAGGTGGGATGGCTGCAAGCACTGCCGAGAGCAGGGTCAGTTAGAATTCAGAATTGGAACACAGGGCTCCTACTTAAGTAAGTGAAAATGATGTCTTTCACATTAAAAATACTTGCACGGATATCTAATATGGACTTATTAGGCTAATTTCACAGATAGTTTTGAAAGGTTTTTATATAAAAGAACATTGTTAATTTTCCAAACTCAAGAATTTAAAATTATAAAATGCCATACCAAAGCTTACTATCCAACTGATGTGTTATGACACACTCTTTAATGACTTGCATACTATTTTTACATGAAGAACCACTGGTTTCTTCAGTGAACTTGATGGATGAATAAGAAAACTCTTCAAGATCTTTTTTGTGCCCGTTACCTATGTGTGGTCTTAGAAGGCATCATGCCACGCAGTTCAAATTCTGCTAAGCCAACAAAATAATTCACTTCTTTATTCATTTTTCTATGACACTCATTACTGCAATACCTATAGGGTAGATTAATTTAGATACTGGGAATATTAATCATTTCACCAACTTCAGATATGTTGAAGCTAGTTAATCTAGGCTTTTGGTTTTCTCTGTAAGGAAGAACAGACCTTTCTAGAACATGATATATTTGAGCTGCCCTGGGAGTCTAGATTAGGATGCTGCATAAAGGTCTACGGACAATCAATAGTGTCCAATGCAACAAGCTTATTAACATCTGTATCACAGGCTATGAAGTCCAGGGAAAATAATCCAGTTTTATTGCAAAGTAGTATCTGCAACCCTGAATAGGATACCTAGATCCTCTAAGGCACACAGGGAATTAGCCACTGCAGAATGGGACCTGGAAAAGCTGGAACAATGAGCAGCACCTAACACTGCCATAAACCAAGCCACATCCTCCACAAATCAAACTTAATCCTGACAAATAAAGGAAAATGCCCTGAAAATCAGAAGTTGGACAAAACAATAACCTTAGTTTAGAGCAGCACCAAGGAGTGGCTACTGCTAAAAGCAGAAGGGACTTAGCACCGTTCACTCAGCTGCAGCATAAACCCGTCATATAGCCATATCTGTTTTGTACATAAACAGAGAGAAAGTCTACAAGGATCAGGCATGATTCCACAGGGCAGAGGAAGGTTGTCACAGCAAGGGTGGGCTTGTGGAACTGTGAAATAAGGACTGTGATTCCCTCCACAATCCTTTATTCACAAATGCAATGAGCCACCAGGACGCAGCTAGAAAGCACTGTCCCAGAGGTCTTTTTGAATTGAGTTTCGGAACACCTTAGGAGTTTCTTACCTTTAAGAGTAGGTAGGTCCCCAGGATCCGTGCTGTTGAATTACCTGGACACTTAATGTTCCCTAAATGTGTTCAGCCTCTAGAGCTAGCAGTGCACCATCCTTTAACGAGGGAGAGAAGGGACATGCTTCTCCTTGGGGTGGCTGGATCAGTCATGAATTTTCTGTAGTCCACAGCGTTTCCAGTAATAGCCCCAGAATTATTACATTCCTGCCCTTGTTAAAACATGGGCAAAACGATGAGGTTTTCAAATAGCTTCACTTTTTGAAATAGCTGAGCCCTAAGCATGCAGGCACACCACTGACCATGAAATGCATACTGGGATCACTTAAACAGAAACATTAATGCCCAGGAGAGGAAAGATGACAAAACACAATTACAAACGCAAAGTCTCCTGAAAGATGATACTTGTGTGAAGTGACATGGTGGAAATGGCAAGTATCTTTAAAGATAAGCAGAAAAAGAATAAAACCAGAATTTGTTTTGCTTTTTTTTTTATTGTTAGAAAAGGCCTGAAAGCAAGGATTTATTTTTTTTTTTTAATCAGTGAATGCTGATGAACAGCTGGGCTTCAGAGATGAAAGTACAAGAAGTGAAACCTGACTGACTGTGATAGATAATTAGATTTTTATCTGACCTACTAAGAATTCCCAAGGTCCACCTATTGCTAAGAAAAACCAAAAAACAAGAAAACAAACAAACAAAAAACCAACAAAACACCCACCACCATGCACATGCAAAAGGACCGCGTTGCAGATGAAAGATTATTATCAGGGATGAAATTTACGCTGCCTGTTTAAGGCTCTAGATTCCCAATGACTATTCAAACTTCCCTAACTGTAGCTTGCAGTTGCTTCAGCTCTGCTTCTATGCTAATTTCAGTTGCTAAAATATTAATTGCTCTTTGGAAAAAGATCTATTTGCTTTCAGGGTGATACTACAAGGGACAATCCTTGCTATTGGATTATTGATTTATTTGTTCCTGTTTCTTTCAGTTGTGCCAGGTTCCAAGAGGCTACTGTAAATGAATGTATTTTTATCTTGCGGTTCTTACTACTTTTTAAAGATTTCATCATGCATGGATTCATAACAGTATATAAAAAAGAAAAATAGCAACAGGATTAATTTCATGTGAACAAAAGATGAAGAAAACAGCCCCCAAAACTTCAGAGGATGTTATTACAGTCAACAATTATTTATTTGGAGCTGTTGTTTAAACATGTTCTGGGAACCTTACAGACCAAATACTACAAGGCAAACACAGCAACAAGCAAATGACACAGGAGGTGGGTTTGGAACTGAGGAGAAGAAGAGAGGGATCAGCTAAACTAATGGTAAAATGGAGTAATGAACAAATATGGGGACCCAGTGCTTCCAGAAACAGGGCAAAAGCTAAACCTTTAGCCACTTACTCCATGAGCAGGAGCTTGACCACCACAAGCTGCTTTATTAGGAGCATACCACAGCTATGCATGTGCAACCCAGCTGAAGTGGCAAAACAGAGCATATTTTACACCATTTGGGATCCTGTGTGAATGCTACGAGCAAAAATGAAAGTCTTCTGCCACTGACTTCAGCTGCCTCATACAAAAAGGCCTCTCAACAAATCTTTGCAAGACAAGTTCTCAGAATAAGCAAGAGAGATGTAAGGGGCTTGTTCAGCAACTGAATAGCAATGACAGCTCAGATGTAGCCTCAGTACAGACTTTTCTCCTCCAGGAAGCTGTACCACTTCAGCTCTGCTGATACAAAATGGTGCAAAGCCTCCCAACGCACAGAGGCAGCTAGATTAGGAAGGAAGCCCAGGTCCTCTGTCCTAGTTTCAGCTGGGATAGAGTTAATTGTCTTCCTAGTAGCTGGTATAGTGCTATGGTTTGGGTTCAGTATGAGAAGAATGTCGATAATACACTGATGTTTTCAGTTGTTGCTGAGTAGTGTTTAGGCTAAGTCAAGGATTTTCCAGCTTCTCATGCCCAGCCAGCAAGAAGGCTGGAGGGGCACAAGAAGCTGGGAGGGGACACAGCCAGGGCAGCTGGTCCAAACTGGCCAAAGGGGTATTCCATACCATGTAATGTCATGTCTAGTATATAGCCTTCACTGCCTTCCAAATGGGATTTGGCACTAATTGCCTCCTAGGAGAGGAACAGGGCAGTGCATTAACCCATTTCAGTTGCCTCTATGCTGTGATAATTGCAACAACTAAAATTTCTATCTGTATCCAAGCACACGCTCACCTTCCCTCCCCTCCAGCTGCTGCAACCATAGGCTTCAGGAGTAAATAAGAATTAAAATTCCTTATTACCTTGGAAGTGAAGATAAGGACCCCAAAGGTGCCTTGGGGAGCCAAGAAGGAAAGCTGAGTGATGTAGGAAGAAAGATGATATAACCAGGGAAGGAGGATCTAAAAGAAATTTGGACAGACTGGAAGAGGCCAACATAAGACACAAGAACATACAAATAGGCATCTCTGAGCAACAGGGCCTCAAAATCCCAGGACAATTGCTGAGCCATCAGGGAGACACATTGGAAGAAATCAGTCATATTTTAAAACTTCTTGGCATTCCCACAGGAATTCATTTAAATTAAATTGTTTCTAACAGTTTTGATTTCTATGAATATGTAAACTTCAACAAAAAGAAAAAAAAATCATGTCTGTTTAGAAGTCTTTTAGATAGCTCTTCAATATTTGCCATCAGAGTAGCGAAATTAGAATTTTTAAAGTCTGCACTCAAAGACACTTAAATACTAGCAATTAAGCCTTATTATTGAAAGAGGAGCTACAGAGTATTTTTAACAAGATCTACATACCTGGAGGTAAAAAACAGGCAAAAGAGATGTCTTCACTATGTTGGTATTTACAAATAATAATTGCTCAGCTGCCAGAGAACTCTATTCAGAGAACAGTAGATCTCCAAGTACAGAGACCAAGTCAGCAGGAAAAAACAAAAACAAAAACAGATGCATCCAAGCAAGCATTAGTGCATAAAATCCTGCCAACAGCCTACTGTAACACCTAATTTTTATTTTTTTTTTAAAGTAACTCTCAGCTCTGCATGCTTCATGACTAGAGCCCTCACAAGTTCAATCCTTAGGATTTCCTGTACAGTCCTGAGGAAGAAAGGATGCAATTTTCGTGTTGCAATGAACACTGAAAACTGTGATTACTTGTCCTCCACTGGCAGTGTTTTCTGCATGCTTTTTAATACCCAGGCTGAGACAGGGTTAAACCAGAGCTCTGCACCCACACAGAGGATTTCTGTTCCCAGCTGTTCCTGCCCTCGTAATCAAGAGCTTTGCCCACTGATGTATGCTTCCAAGCCAGCCCCAACCCAGGCTGCCATGCCACCAGGCAGGGAGGACATGAGGGGCAAGTGAACTCTGGGAGGACTGGTGGGACCCCAAGAGATGGGCCAGGCATTAAGCTTGTTTGCTCAGCTAAGGGAACCAGGAAGGGGCTGCCAGGAATAGGGGAAGTGGATGTAGGCTGAAAGCACCAGGGCTTTCTTACAGTGCTACAACCTATTGCTTGAAGTCTCCTGCAAGAATCAAGAAGAGAGGCTGCCTACACTGAGGTATCAGTATAATGTATATATTACTGGCCGGGCAAGTATTTTATAGTTATTACACTTTTCTTCTTCAGCTGTCTGGATGCAATATACATCTCTTCTGTTTCTGCCAATACAGCTGAGGCTTCTTGAGGCTGCTCTTCCTATGCTGCCTTCTCCTATTTCTTCCCTCACTTCCTTTCTTTGCCTTGTTGGGCACACAGGGAATATGCATGTTTTTTTACAAATCCATAAAGAATGGCTTCCTCTTCAAAACAAGAGCTACTATTTTTTATTAAGTAATTGTGGAGTTTGGAAAAAGGGGGCAAACCAGTTGCTAGTTTTGCTGTAGTAGGAACAGCAGTAAAGCACCATAACACCTAGCTAGAATATGTATAAAGAATAATAAGTTACGTAATAACCTAAGACAGGCATCACCTTCGTCCTACAATAGTTTAATGCAGTTAAGATTCTGCTAAATTTAGTGGAGTTTTTATGCATATCCTGCATCCCATTCACAAAGGTGACATCAAGTCTGGTAATTCAAGGAAAAAAAAAACCCTTTAAGAACCCCTAAAAATAGACACTGATGAAGACAAAGGTGTTGCAGTTCTTGAGGAATCTTAGAGAAAGTAAGATTGAAGAAAGCCCTCAAGATTATCTGGTACCTACTTTGGCATGTCTGTCTCGGAGTATATTACACATGGAGTAACAAAGCTGACTTTTTCAGATGATGCAAAAATCTAAAAGTCACCTATCAAAAACATCATCAGAAAACTATTAGCGAGCATGATACCAAGCACGGTGAAAAATATCCAGTCTGAATAATACAAGTAAAATGTAGACACACAATGATGTGAGGTTAGCATTAACATTATTTCTGATTTCCAGATAAGTCACCAAGGGATTGTGTAATGCTGCTGAAAGTTATCCACTGATCTTGGTAACAGATTGTAGGAATAAAATCAGTGAGAGGGCTGTTAGTAAGTTGTGATAAATTACTAAGAATTTACTCCACAGAAAACTCTTACCATTGGGGCTAAACCTACTAAATTTTTCCCTTGTTAGGTAACTCTGCACCAAGAGAGAATCTAGCACATTTGAGGATCTTGCTATCACCTTTACTTTCCCAGGAGTGCAATTTCCAAATATCTGGAGGAAGACAACATGCCAAGATTGCAGGAGGTGTGGCAAGTCCACTTGCTGGTAGAGAAACTGCTAATCTGATTGAAGGATTAATATGTTACTGGTACTCTACAAATGGGACTTAATAAAGAAAAGGCCAACAATAGTCGCAAAATAGTCCAGAATAAGCATCAGAGAGCAGAGATTGTTCTAGAGCTGTCCCACAGCGAAGGAGCTGCCAGATGATTAGCTGGATTTTTTTCAAGTATCAATCTTTGGTACTTTTCCTGTCCTTATTTCTCTGCAACTGTTACAGCCCCACCCACAGTCCCTCACTCTTCTTGTCACCTCCTCTACCTATTTTATACCTTCCTGCACAAAACAGGGGCAGAGACACATTTAGGTCAGCTAGGTACTGCTCTCTACCGCACTGACAACAGTATTCTGTCACCGAACAGCGGGATTACTCACTCAGCAGAGGCCTGATCTGTGATCATGCTCCTTCTTGCACGTACTAGCACCATTGGTGATATGGCATTGGACTCCACCAAGGAGGAGTTCTGGACAAAAATAGAAGAGTGTCTCTAAATTCCAACACAACACCCCTCTTTTCTCAGGGCCTGCTGACTCTCTAAGGACTTCACACACATGGCAGCTCCGCTCTAATACTTTACTGGCAACAGCACTGTCCCCTTCTAAGCACTGAATTTTGATTTGGTCTGATTTTTTTTTTTTTTTTTTTTTTTTTAAGAAAAAAACCAAAAGCTTAAGGGAAAAAAAAAAAAAA
>VYZV01025739.1:292758-310356 GCA_013401275.1 Pandion haliaetus
ATGGGCAAGAAGCCCCCAAGCACCACACCACCTAGGAATAAGAGTATTTTTAGCATCAGAGGTGCTTTTCAGAACCGCTTAAGTGCTTAGGAGGATAGGAGGAGAAAGACTTCTGGCTTCCACTCTCACTTACACAGGAGGGGTAACCCAAAAATAGGAAGTACGATGGTTTCTTGTACTCCTCTGCAGCAACACTTCCTCCAGTCCCCAGTACACCTGTAGTTCAGAGGTATTTCAGGGCTTTATCTTCAAGTTCAGATGGGACCCAACAAACACATTAGAGAACACCAACATAAAAGGATGCAGCTCACCCTAGGTTTGCTACAAAGTGTTCTTGAGCCTGCCAGCTAGGAACAGAAACATCATATACAAATTCCCTCCCGGCAGGCAAAAATCCTACCTAAGCCCTCAAATAAAGAGATTCCTCCTACCTGGTGCAGGTTGCAGAAGCGGCAGACTTAGCTATGTTTTCTTTATCAGGAGTTTCCAAAGACAGAAATGTAAGGAGATACCTAGATGCAGAGAAAGGGGAAGATAGAGGGAGAAAAGCAGGAGCAGCTAGGGAAGGCACAAACATTAGAGTAACTGAACTCTGGTTCAGGTATCAAACTCTACGCACTGGTGCTCTTTTACAAAGGACAGAAGCTCAGCAAAGATTCATTTTAACAAAAATGCAACATTTTAATATTGAACATCTTAAAAGACCACTAAAATACAATCTTTAACCATTGCTTTGAAGTGGGCATTCTGCTTCTAAGCAAAATGAAATTAAACATCCAAGAAATTATGAACAGTACCCCAGCGTTTCCTTGGAATGTTAGCAACTCTTATTGGAGCTCTTAAGTCTAGAACCACATGACTCTGATATGCTCAACTGATGGAAAACAAACCCCAAACATTTCAGTACAAGTTCACACTGACGGAATGCCCTTTAAGGCCTCCCAATTTGCCTTAAATGAATACCCTACTGAGTTAAAACTAATACAAAACCCTACATAATAAGAACCAGTGTGTGATTTTCAGTCTGTATTCACACACACAGANAGCAGCTCTTCAAAGGTAAATCATAGTTAGCTTTTTTTGCACTTTTGAAGCTCAAAGGCACTGACACCACTACTAGCCTGTGTCACTGATAGAAACGAGGAGGTNCAGTAAGGTGACTTGTTAAGAGAAGTAATGTTTCCCATTCTTAAAATCTAAATCATATTTTATTTATTACTAACAGTGTAACCTTTTAACAAGACATCATAACACCCCACCCACCCCTCCGCCCCCAAACCAACAACCCACAAACACAACATCAGTTCAAGAGAAAGACTGTTTAGCATAGGTGCAAGTCCCAAAGTTTCTTTATCCCAGCAGCTCTTCAAAGNTGTAATAATCCAAATACGATATGACAGAATATCTAAAAACAGACTCAAGTGAGTTCACCTTTGAACAAAAGAACAAGTGTCCTATAAACCAGTTTGGCTTTTTCTCATAAACTCTTAGTAAGCAAGGTAGACCTGAATGGTGGTATTTTGTTGGGGGTTTGGGGTAGGGGTGGTCATTTTTGTTTATTTTAAACAGAAAAACCCAGAAAATATCTTTTTGTAGTTTTAGTAATGATGCTGGCCTAAGAATCAGCTACAGTCACCTCATTTAAAGCCCTCCTGAATGTAGAAGCTTTTGCAAATGTATGCTGGAAATAGAGGTGCAGTTAAATTGAACACCTTTACATTAGCGTGTTGCTTACCTCTACGTAAGTCAGACTTAATAGGAGTTGCTTAAAGCATCTCTGATGATTTTATCACTAGCTTCAGCTCATTAGGAGAGGTCCAATTACCCACGTACATGTTAAAGACATATCAGGTAGAAAAATCTGCTTAAGTTTTATGCATTATCTTATGTATGGATGTTCCACTTAACTACACCCCGGTGATAAAGATCTCTTGAGCTGCCTTGACAAAATACATTACTGGCCAAAATGTCTGCATGCTGCAACAAATGAATTGGCAGTGGATTTGATCAACTGCTGTTTGCTGATGCATCCAAGGTATGTATCTTTCCAAGTCCAAGTGCACAGTCAGCATCTTCACAGGTACTACAACTTCAACATTACAACACAGAGATAACAGGTTTGAGTGAGAAAACAGTACAAAACAGTACTCATATTTGTTTACATTGGATACATTTACAGCACAAAGCTCATCAAGTTGTAGAAGCTGCAGGATATTGGGGGACTGGGAGCTGAGTGGTAGGCAGAATTCCAGGAGCAGATGACCGGGATAAGAGACTGGTATTTTCAGGGAGGAGACTGCTGGGATTAAGAAGGGGAAAAGAAAGAGATGCCGCTGCAGCTGCCTGCCGTCCTAGTAGAAGTCCTAAACTATAGACGTTTGAATTAATGAGATCATTGCCTGGGAGGAGTATATTCAGTTGTTTCTGAATTTCTTGCAGGACTTGCAGCTGGCTTTGCTGATTCAGAAGAAGCATATCCATATTTTCCCTCATTTTCTTCACTGTACAAAGAGAAGAGAATGTTAATGCTTGCTATGTAAAAATACTTGGCATGGCTATTTAGAAGCCTTTTCATACTTACACTCTTCAAGAACAAGATTCAAGTGATCTGTCTCACGTTTCTCTGCACCACACCTTTCCTCTTCTTTATGATGCAAAGAAGGAAACTCAGAATGGTTTGCATCTAAAAGGAAGATGGTGTAAGTCAAGTGCCCACTTTATCACCAATTGCTAGGTCAGCATCTTAAATAAGCTTTCACACAAGGAAAAAGCAGCTCAGTAACAACCCTTCCTCTCACCTACATTTTAAACTTGAAGTTTTAAGTCACAGGTTGGCCCAAACTAAGCCAAACCAGAAGAAAAACTAGGCAGATATAGCCCCCTGAAACATTACACACTTGGGTTTTATCACAATCAAGAAACCTTCCTCTTGCTTCCCCCATACCTTTTTGGGGGAGGCAGCAGAGGGGGTCTGGGGGGATTGGGGAGGAAGCAAAGCTGGAGCAAGGGAGCTGTTAAGGAATAGGCCAGCTGAGATTTAGGAAAAATGTACTTAAATTATAAGTATGTAAACCTCTTCTTTGAAATCACATCAGATACAGAAATCAAGTTTCATTCCTAATCTACACATTGCAATGCCAATGTGGCATATGTTTGATCATAAAAGCAATTTTATTATGGGGCTTCAATTACAATGATGCAGTAGCTATAGTTACTCCAGAATAAGTCTGCACACTTTCTTTTGAAGCAGGTATAGTATAAGGCTGATCTGACACTAATTATTGGCCAACTGCCAGGATAAAAATGAGACTATATTTTGTTTTCTTATTAATTATAAACTTTTACATCTAAAAAAACCCTATTAAAAGCCCTCAAGGAAAAAAAAAAAGGCATTAGGAGTGCAAACTCCCATCTTTCATCAGCAGAGTTACTAGGCCACCTCTCAGTACCTACACACTGAGTGGTCTCAAACCCTACCTTAGGAATTCGGTTTTGCCATTTCATTATAACTTCATTATTATTTCCATTGTTAAGATGAAAGGCTCTACTGCTCAGAAATTTTTTTCAGGAGGCAAAAAAAAATAAAACAAATTAAAAAAAACAGGAAAACCTCACCCACAAAACACCTTCTTCTCATATGGCCTCATGTCTTAATTGCCCTGCTTTTACATGATCTGATGGCCAAGATCCCAACACCCAGAACAATTCTATGGGTGGCTAGGCAAGGCCCAAGATGAAAAATTACAACATTTTTGACCAAGTATAAAGGGACTGCCCATGTAAAGGGACAACAGAAAAAACGCACAGTGACAGTTTTTATCCCAGAGTTTCTGGTCATTACAAGAACATGGAATATTGCCAAATCAAGAAAACTCCCTACTTTAATCAGCTTGCCTGACAGCTTATGCTATGCTAAGAGTACTACAGAGGGATGGCCAGCAGAGACCTCCCACTGCAGACAATGAAAAGCTTCTCATTTGGTATCCACATATAACAAAAATTATCTGCTAGAGATTACCAAGGCCCTGATTCACAGTCTAAATCCTTTCCATTTCCCTAAGAAATTTTCCATTTCCCATGGGCTTTCATATTTTGTTGGCCAAGCACTTCTGAAGATCTAGGGCTAGACATGAGGCAACACTATGAAGCAGAAATTAGTGGGATCTGAGAGCTTTGCAGAGCCTAAGGTCCCAGGCAGCCTTAATGGCAAAGTCAAAATTTCAACTTTGGCATTTTCAAGGCACTTCTTCAAATGACAGAGATAAAACTATTATGTAGGAAGGGAAAAACACAACCAAACAAAAAACCCCCACTCATATCCACAGCAAGGAGGAAGTGTTTAGGAACAAATGGAGACCACGGTATCTGATACATCATTCCCTGTGAGTCTGTACAGCTTGAAATAAAACTCAACAGATTTTAATTCAGTTACCTGCTGTGTGTTCACTGGGTCTCTCTCTCAAATGAATCCGTTGATGTTTGACAAAGTTTGAGCACAGACGGAAGCTATCTCCACACTCGGTACACCTATAGGGCTTCTCATCCATATGGACTCTCTGATGCTGTAAGAGAGCTGTGCTTCTACTGAAGCTTTTCCTGCACGTGGTACAGGAAAAGGTTTTCTTTTTCACATGGGTTTTGCAGTGAGCAATAAGGCTTGAGGTACGGCTAAAAGTTTTCTCACATTCCTTGCACTTGTAGGGCCTCTCCCCTGTATGGATTCTCTGGTGCACCACCAGGTTGGCCTTCCTTCTAAAGCTCTTCCCACATTCTACACACTCAAATATTTTTTCTCTCGTGTGAGTTTTCAGGTGATTCAGGAGCCTGGAGCACCCCTTAAATCCCTTCCCGCATTCTGTACACCTGTAGGGTTTCTCTTCTGTGTGCAGTTTCTGGCCGTCAGCAATGACAGCAAGTTTCTTGAAGCCTTTTTTTTGGTGAGGGGGTTTATTACAGGCTGCCTTCTGCTGCCTTTGTGGATTGGCTGCCCCCCTGTCTGGGCTGTCGGCTTCAGGTAGCTGAGGCAGCACTTCTTGCTTAAGGTCTTCAGGGATCCCTCTCTCTTCCTCACTGTGACTCAAAATGCAGTTCCCTGATGGAGTTAAGAGAGCAATTTGACACTCCTCCTTCCCCAAGGCACATAAACTGCTCCTTGTAAAGTATCTGAATTTCTCAGGCCTAGCATCAACTTGCACCAGATTCCCCTTTTCCAAAGGGCAAGGGAAATGATGAAGATTGGGACAAGAAGACAAGGAAAAGAAAAAGTGGCACAGGGAAGAAGAGAGAGGTAAGAAAGCTACCTCTTCTCTTCCTTCCCCACCCCATTTCCTTGTTCTTCCTCACCTCAGGGAATGGCAAAGGAAAGCTGCCAAAATGAAGGCAGGAAAAGGAACACCCTGAAATGTCCTACCCATCACAAATATCTATTTTTAGCTATTTGTTCCTGCATACTTTGCTCAAAAGCCTTCCAGCGTGCTAAACTAGCATTAAAATTCTGTTTTCAAGCTGTGCATTTGGGTGGGGATGGTTCCACACAAAAAAAGTCTCCTTGACCTTCCTTAGGCAAAATCAACAGGGAGGTTTAGGTTGTTTCTCACTTACATTAGTTAATATTTACTGAAAAATTTTAAATTACTTCTTTTATGGGTCAGCACATCAGTTTTTTTCCCTAATGATCACAAGAGCAGTTGAAATTATTATTATAAGTATACTGTATATTCATGCATCAGAAGTTAAAGAGTTAAATCTTTACTGATAAAAGAATTAACTAATGGCCAATTAACTATTACTATCTCTTTCACATCTAGATCTAACTTGACACCTACTTATCTTGTAGTGACAAGCTAAATAAATTGCATTCCAAGGAAGCTCACAGGAAACATTCAAACATGGCCCTTTCTTTCGTAAAGAATGCAACCTATGTATTTCACAAATAAGTATGTATGATTTGGTTATCTTACTCTGCTGACTAAATTTGATATTACATTGGTTCAGCATTAATAGAATTATAAGTATCACCTGACACACACTTACCCGAGCTTGACTTTTGCAAGCATCTTTTAAGATGTTTACTGTTAATCTAAATAGAGGACTTAGCCATTAGCATCTCTGATCTAGCTTTAAAATATTCAGTTACTCACACTACATATACTTCTGTTTAACACATCAAGTTTGATTATTCCACTAACAAAAAAACAGGCCTTCTATATTCAAGGTAAAACTCTGCAGTGGAATTTCAGTCCTACCTCTATGACACCATGGAATAAAATTCTTAATTAACATGCCCTTGAAGAGACAAAATGCTCTCTATTTACATGGCTACAACTGCCAAGATCTAAATATTAGTGATAAAGCAAACCCCACCACCACCACTCATTGAGGGATGGGGGCTCATCTCTTACATCAAGGAATTGCACCTGAGAAGTAGCTTTCTCCCAGAGGGATGAAGAAGACTCCCTCTCGCAGGAGTAGTCAGTCATTCCCTCACTCTACAACCAAGCAGCTGATTATTCCAGGAGGCCCATGCAGAGACCCCAGGTCTCCAACAGTGAAATGGGAACCGAACAACCCTCCGTTCCCATCCACAGTTAGTGCCGGGGAGTCACACATTTCAGATGCAGCTGTGCAACTCCCTCAGACCTTTCTTACCCATGAAAAAGCCTGAAAAAGAGACGCATGCTGACTTTCCTTCACTCCAATGAACTGTATTGTCTCATTTTAAAACAGCTACTAGAAACCCACAGGAGAAAAAAAAACACAAAATACCACTGAACACCTTGCCCCAGCCTAGCGTGCCATACCATCCCAGCAACCCAGAACAGAGCAGCCAGCTAAGAAGGAACACAGCATCCCCAGCACCGCTCGGTAGAGCCTCAAGCTTCCCTCTGGGATTTAACTAGCAGAATTTACATCTCACCTGTATATCCTGCAATATCACTCTTCCTAGGCTCCTGGAGAAGACAGAACACGGGCTCTATTACTGGCTCCATCTAGAAGAGGAGAGGACACGTGGAGTGTGAAACCTTTCCCACACAGATGGGAGGAGATGGGGAGGGGCAGACACAGGTGCAGTGCATCTCAGCAGCACCCACAGGCTGCCTAAAAGGGACAAACCTGCACCTGCTCTTGAACATTGCCCTTAGAGAGATGAGTCTGTTACACAGACCTGAAGTTTGGTGACTTGCAAGCTGAAGAGCTTAATCAAGACACCAGGGTGATAAAAACCCGGTGTTATCTAGCCTTAATCTCCCTTGCAGCACCAAGCAGCCCCATCCGAGGATTGCACCGGCTCCTGGCCCTGGGCCCCGCTCTTCCCTCAGCCTCAACACCTCGCGCTTCTTCCCAACCTTTCATACACCCGTGCCAGCTAACAGCTTCCCCCTTCCCGCCAGAGCCGCTCCACCCCTCTCCGAAAGCCTCCGAGCAGCACCTCAGCCTACCCCAGGCCTGCTTTTGGGCCGCCGGCTGAGCCCGGCCCCCTCCCGCCAGCTGTCCCGGGCCCGTACCTTCCCTCCCGCGGGCTCCCAGACCGGCCGCTGCGCCGAGGGCGCGGGCTTCGCTCCTCCCTGGGCCCGCTGCTGGCTCACCCCGGCGAGGGGAGGGCAGCAGATGGCACCGGGTAGCGGTGCCCCGCACCCCACCGCTCCTGCATGGGGCCGAAAGGCCGGGCGAGGTGGGTGAGACGCGGGGCGGCGGGCCCCGGCCGCGGGCGGGGGGTAACGGCCGCAGCGCTCGGCCCGGCGCGTCCCAGCAGCTGCCTGCGGCCCGGGCAGTCCTCGGGTTTGCCCTTGGGCATCGACCCCCCCTTCAGAATACGGCGGGGGCTTTTCCTTAATTGTCCGGGGATGGGAGTTGAGGGCGTTCTGGGGACTTTGTGTCTCCATTACCTTGCACTCTGGCCACGGTCACTCGTTGGGTTCATCCAGCCCTCACCGTGGGAGGGGGATTGTTTTGCTCATCCCCTGCACGGCACAGAGCGTTAAGCGAGGCTCCGTGGCCCCTTTGACCTGGCAGAAGTGCCACGTTTTCTCCACGGGCTTGGCCAGGTGAGAAAGGAAGGCAGGTAAAGGGGAAGACCTGCTCTGTCGCAAGGGAGAACAAGCAGTGGCTACTGCGGCAAAAGGGCCCTGAAACTCAGGAGCTCAGAAACAACAGACGGACAGAGGGACATGGTGGTCGCCCCTTCACATGGAGCTTCAGGAACCAACCACCCAGCAGCAGCACCTCTCCTGGGGGCACCCCCGCGCCTCTCCCCTGCCCTCAGGCTCCCTGGCCGGCAGGCAGGAGCAGTGGGTGAGGAAATGGGCTGGAAGGCATCACCATCCTGTGCTGGGTGCTGTGCTCCGCACCCTTCCTGTGAGCTCTGTGAATTAGTCACCCTTCCC
Organism: Pandion haliaetus; assembly: GCA_013401275.1. NCBI lineage: Eukaryota > Metazoa > Chordata > Aves > Accipitriformes > Pandionidae > Pandion > Pandion haliaetus. Next base: position 301,143 of record VYZV01025739.1, read on the forward strand.
TAACAGCACACGCTTCCTCCAAAACCTCCGTGGATGGCTGGTGGTTTATGGACTCGCACATGCTGCACATGCAATGCTGCAGGCTCGCTGCCCAGGTCAGGAGAAGTGACTGTGGCCCTGCTCCTTCCTTTCCCAGGTTCTCTGGGCATTGAGCTTCACCTGCAGCTTTTCCACAAGCTGGCCTTTTCCACAGCTTAACTAGCCCCATAGTTCTCCTTCCCCATTTTATACAGGGATATCCTCAGTTATTTTTCACTGGCCTTCCTTACCATACCACGTGCACACAGATCAAGAGCTCAGTGAACAAGGTGGGCTCTCTCTTTCCATTTGAATGTGGAAACAAAATATTCTCCACGCACACACATGCTATGACAGGATATCCTGTTTGCTTTCAATGGCTGTTCCTTTCCAAAAGATGGTTAAAGTCTGTCAAAACTGATATATTCCAAAAAAGTATTTCAGTTTTGTTAAAAGTTTTTAGAAAAAGAAATACCTGCTGTAAAAACTCTCTTTGTAATTATACCTGAGTCAAATATAATTGCATAACTCCAAAAATTAAGTTAAAACATAAAATACCATTGTATTTGCTTGCAAAGGCCACAAGAGTTAAATGCCACTCCCTTCCTACCACTTCTCTTACTCCCCTCGTCTTCAGTAAAAAAATTAAGGACTTCTCCCAGGAGGTGCCAGTTCACCTTACTCTCGAGGCAGAGGTTCAGAGGAAGACTAAATATTGCTGACAATCCTTCTGTCCTCCAGAGCAGCCTTTTTTTCTCTTACAGTTCTTCCTTTCTTTCTGAAAGGCGAACACCTACGATGAGAGAAATAAAGCAGGCTGCATGTAAGTAGAGATCATGACTGACCTGTCAGAGAACCAGTCCAAGAGTGACCTGCAAATAATTATGGCCATAAAAATCCTCCAAGTACAACCACCACAGACTCTCCTGCTGTAACCTACAAACTGTTGTATTTCTACCCACATAAAGCTTAAAACAACAGTAAGGGAAAGACCCATGCATTTTCTCTTTGCTTACACAGAGCTTAAATAGAGAACAGAGACAAAACTGTGTTGCAATCCCGTATCTTCCCCGATGAAAAACCAAACGTTGCTTTTCCATCTCAGCAGTGCAGAGCTATTTGGAATATGCAGGTGCTCGGGATCTCAGTGGCATCTGTAAGGTCACCAAAGGACAACAAATTTATCAGCTTGAGTATTATGTACAGTCCTTTCTTTCCTTAAATGAAGAAGCAGAAGTTATGGCCAAAATAATTTTTTCCTCTCTTAAAGCAGTTGTCTAATTTTAGCTGTAATGCACAAAAAACCCCAGCAGGTGGAGATCTACTACTGTACTATATTTACATTACAATAGATTCTTGGTGACCTTGTGCTGGACCAAGAAATGACTGCACTTTAGTATTGTACAAATACAGAATGACACGGTGTTTCCTGCCACAAACAACTTGCTGTCTAGAGTAGCATTAATGCAATTGCCTCAAATGGAAAGCAGTTTCATATATAATAAACTCTAGCATGATTTATTGCATGTTTTCACCATTTTGTAATTGAATATGGACCAAATTTCAGCTTTCCAAAATCATCCAGGACAAAAAAAGCTCACCACATTCCCAAGGAAACTAAGAAATTACACAAAGCATGGCTATACACAGTATGGCTATTTGAATAACTGAGGATGCCAAGAACGCTACTTAAAAACACTTGAAACATGGTAATGTACAAATAATTGGAAAAGCATCAAAGGAGTTTAAGATTAGAATTAGAGCGTGATTCACCACAGTTCTTTTTACTCCATGCATTTTGGTTTTGGTAGTATATTGTAGATGCATTTTGGAGTTTGGCAGGTTCCCTGGTTTTGAGGATTTTCTCGTTTTTCAAGGAAGAATAATGGAGTGAATTTCTCAAATGCAAAGGATTTGATTTTTGGTGATTGTAAACCATGCTTGCAGGATAGGAGAATCTACCATGGGAAGCACAGACTCAGGAAAAGACTTCAAAAGCCGTGGTGAATATTGGCTGAACATAAGCTCCAGTGGTGATGCTGGCATGGATTGGCTAACATAAGCCACAGAAGCGTAAACCAGGGAACACCGCATAAAACCAAAGACACCCAAAATATTCACCCTGCATTTGTCACTCAGGCAATTCCTACAGCAGTAACAGATTAGCTGCTGGGTTGAAGAAAGAACGAATACAAAGTTCTTTGGCATGTATTAAGCANATAAAGAATACCAGAACTCTGCAGGCTTGAATAAACTTTAGTAGCAGGAAGAGGGTGAAAATGCAGAAAGATGTAAGTTCTGCCTTCAAGAAACAAGGAGTGAGGCCAGGAGATTGTGTGGCTACATGGGAGGTTCTCATTTAAAAGCCTCAGGGACTGTTCCCAGCACCAATGGATGGATATTTCCTTCTAGGAGCAAGTCCTGACCCACCAGAAACTTTGAGACAGACAATCTGTGGGTTTTCTGCATGATACAACAGATGCAGGAGTTAATTCCACACACACACTCTGTAAATCAATAGCACTTCATTAGTTTAAATAAGTAGACAAATTAATAAAAAGCCCTTCCCCAACAAGTCTAGTCATTAAACTTTGATTTAGCAGAAATTTAACAAGAAATGTAACAGCAGATAACACTTGTGTTAAGGACTAATTATACTGGAAAGCAGAGATTTTCCATTTTAAATGGAAGCCATTTAAATAGCTTCAGAGGTATGAAAGAGTAACAATTTCAGAAGAGGGCATCTTTAACCCATATAGGAAACAATTCAGTTCCATCGCAAAACAGGTTGAAAAGACTGATTTAACATCCTCCAATCTGCCACCACGTGGGCAATCTAGGAAACTGCGTTTCAGTCAAATGCAGGCAGATACAGCTCTCAATCTTGCCAGGTCTGGCAGAAAAGACCCCACCGAAGCCATGGGATAATTCCAAAAATGTCCTACTTGAAAAGCCAGAGGGTTCTGAAAACATTGGTAAATTCTGAAAAGCCAGGTAAGGTTTCCCCTGTGTTGAAAGCATTAAGTAAGGCACTTTAGAGGCATCTAGAAGTCATCCCATGTCCCAGGTAAATCTCAGTGGGACCTGGGAATCTAAAGCCTTTAGAATTCCTCCGCTTCTCAGCAGGGATGTGCTCGTATCCTACACTTACCCCGTATGTCCTGAGATCAGGGTACAATTTGATTTATAAGCTACATGAGTAAAAGGAGTATGAAGACCAGAAAGCAATTCCTTTGCTAACCTTCCAGTAGATAAGCCAATAAATGGATTTAGAGTCAGAGGAAGAAAAGGGCCTCTTATTTTGTCCTTGAAGAAAGTGATTGAAAGGATAATTATTTGAAACTACCACTTATGTTGGTGTAGCCATTGTCATGACTCAGGAGACAAAGAATCACAGATGGGGTAGATGATAATGCAGTCTTGAAGACACGGTCTGGCCCAACAAAGCCTTGATCTGAAATAGTGACACATCTTCATTTTCACCTGCATCCTGGGGCATGTAACTTACTTGCAAAGATAAATATGTGTTTAATATGTACACATATTAAAAAAATAGCATTGTGCTGTTAGCATTAATGCAGCAGATGCATCCCCGTTTCATCTCTGAAGTCCTAAGAAGGCCTGCTTCTCCAGATAATGTTTCTCAAAGTTTGCTCATTCCTAGATAATCAATTACTTCTGGCTGAATTGGCATCATAATACAGGAGGGAGAAAGAGTTCCTGCTCTAGACAGGTATTTAGGGACACTATATGAAGCCTGCCTTTCACCACCCATTCCTTCTCTTTATCTATTCAACAAAAAGGAGGAGTAGGATTCAGTCCCAGGTTCTCCAGTGAAGACAGAAGCCCATAAATCCAGGTGCCAACACGCACTACAGTAGTCACATGCAAATATATTTGAACACACAGACCTGCTTACAGAACTGTCAGTACACCACCCACCTGTGCTCAGCTACATTAGGATCTGCTCACAGTTTAGATAAGAAATCAACTGAGGTATTTAGCAGTACATACTGATGGGCAAATGTCAGTGTTGCTGCTCAGGGACTCTCTCCAGGACTATAGCACTACTGATAGATGCTAGAAGTCTCACACATAGAAAAGGCACAGATTGATACACTAATAAAAACATTCATATTCACAAAGAAGAGAAGTGTTTTGGGATTCTTCCTCCAGGCTCTGGAGTGCCAGCTTCATTTCCCTGCCCTGCCAGTGGTATCTTGCATAAGCTGTGTAGTGCCAGAGCCACGCATATTTAACCATCTGCCATTTGTTGACTGGTGCAACTAGACCTTAGTCTCTGTTCCCAGTCAGGTATTAGTAAAAATCACATTTCCTTACCTCTCAGGGAAGAGGTAACTTTTCTAAGATTGTGAATATAACTCATCCAAGGCTGAAGTGTTTCATCTTCCACACAGTAAGGCTCCAGGTCCGTATTCCAGGAGCAGAGTGGAGCAGAGCAAGAAAAAGGACAAAGACTGACAAAAAAATTACCTAATGCATCCAGTGCAAAGTGTTCATTGCCTGTGAGATCAAAAATTAACTCTGTCATCCTGAGCTGCATATGACATCTACACAGCTGGCAATCATTTACTAGCTACATCTGTCCATAACGGTATCAGCTACACTCTGGATGTGAAAACTGAACCCAGGCACAAGAAAGACTCAGTCATCAAGAACGTAGATGACAAGATTATTACTGTGTGGGTGACTACACATTTCAAACAGCATGGGATGATACCGACTGAAATTATACATTTTTCATTCCACTTTATGGTAAGGAGCAAGTGTTCTTGCTCCTCTGTGTGAAGTACAATTTATGTGTCCGACACATGGTTTTGTTTAAAGAGGAGTAATCACTAATCCAAACACATTTAAAGACTAATACCACAAGGTGGATAGACGTTTCTCAGCTAGGGTGACTTCTGCAGCAACAGACCCAAAACACTATGCACAACTGAGCGGTGTCTGTATATAACCATGAAATAGCTGCATCAGTAACAACCAAGCACAGAAGTTTCAGCAAACCAACACAGGGCAAGAGGCGGGCATAAATCCGGAACAAAACCGGAGGTAATGGCAGTACCCAGCTAATACATCTGGACAGACAGGGCCATGACAAAATAAAAAGAGTGCTGAAAAAACCTCAACCCTCACCTCACCTCAAAGTCCCAAAGGAGTCAAGGCATGTAAGTCTACAGGGAACCAAGAGGACACCTTCCAATGCAACTGGGAGAACTGCAGTGGGCAGAAGGAAATTCTCCATCAACGCAAACAAGAAAAGGGAAACCGGTTTGAAGACCATTATTCTTCACAGTCTGTGAGACCTGGAGAACCACAGCTGAATGTAGTTGATGGCCACAAACCTGTGACGGATCATACCCTGGGAACCATGTCAAACCACCACAGACTGGTACATGACTTGGTACGCACTGCTAAAAGGAAAGACAGAGGAATCTGCACAGCATTTCCAAGGAGGAGGAGAAGAAGGAAGAACTTGGGGAGCCATCAAGAAGCCAGTGTCTGTGACCCAGTCCTTCTGTAAGACTTTATCTTAATAACAAGACTGTTCAGTTTGGGAACTAGAAGGCTGCAAGTTATTTGCCAACATATCGGAGGACACGGAGTGCTTGAAATGGGAGAGTCTGGGAAGGGAATGGTGTGAAAGCACAAGCAGCCAGTGAAGTTGTTAATAAATATTTCCTTTGTGGTTCTGTTCTTTTAATTAGCAATATTTATAGGTTTTGTTGTTTTTTTTAAAATGAGTGTAATTTTTTCCCCAGTTATACCTATTTAAAATAACACATGAAAAGATGGCCATCCATTTTAAAGCCCAGATTTACAGTAACCTATAAAAATAATTTGGCTTATATTACATTAAAAAAATAAATTGAAGCACAGTATACCTGTTGCCAAGGTCTTAAAGAAAATCAACCACACACTTAGACAATATTAAAGCCAGAAAGCTTAGTTTCCCCTTCCAATCTGAATAATCATTAGGTGTGAGATTTATTATAATTATCATCTCAGTTTCTTAAGTTTGTCTAATAAATATCTCAACTTTAAACATAAAGCATTTCTTAGATCCATTCATCATATTTCACTTACAAGACAAATTGAAAATTCTAGTTTTTTCTTTTCCACTAGTCCAATTCCACAAACATCTTGTGAAGTCTGGAATAAACAAAGGAATTATTTAATAATAGGAAGGGTAATTCAACAGTTTACAAAATCATGACATTGCAAATTTATGTGGATTAAATAAATAGATGCACATTAACTTACAGAACTACTTGTATGTTTATGTAGTATATCCTCCTTGCTAACAAAAAAAGGGTTATTTTGTGAAAAGTTTATTCTTAGTTTAAGATTTCTGAATGTTCAGCAAACAATATGAATCAATTTCGTTTAGGGAAGAAAAACCTTAAAAAGTATGCCTACAAAATATGATTAACATTGCTTACTTAATTCAAATTTGCTCACTTGGTGATTTAAACTATGATTAAAATCCTTATTATAAATTATTTTGGTATTAATTAAACTACTATAAATTATTCACAGCAAACCATCCTGCTGTCATCCTCCAGCCTTTTATTGCTGTTATTGCTCACCTCTGTATTATGTTTCAAAGCTTTTAGCAATGCGTCCCTGGCCATCTTCCCAGCTTTTCCTTACCCAGCGAGCGACTGGCTTAATTTCTATTTCCTTCAGCCATGCTGCTCCAAAGATAGGGAAGTATTTCTGAGTGACAGAAAAAACACATTCCCAAACAACTATAGGTCCTCTTTCTTTTTCATACCAACTTTCTTTGTGCCTCCACCCTTTGTGAGGCTGATGTCCTGTCCTAGGATCAGCATCTTCTTTTGCGTTGGCATGTAAATATTAACGTAACCTTCCTCTGTGCTGTACTCCTACAGCTGCCTTACTGACAGTTTGATCCCCAGGTTCAATCCTCCCTACCTGTGATTATTTTTCAGGTATACATCCCAAGTACCACATCTCCAGCTTGCGGAGAACAGGCTGAACACAACTGCTACAACATTTTTCCCATTTAAAACTTGCTAATTAAAATTTATTTTTCAAGATTTTAAGTTGTACTCCCTTGCAGCCCCTGTGAAAGACTTTATCAAAGGCTTTCTCCTCCTCCAGCTGGCTATAACGGGCACTCTGTGGGTATGTAGTTCCCTGCTCCTTCCTCTTGTTTTTCCATCTCATTGTTGTGGTTTAACCCAGCCAGCAACTAAGCACCACGCAGCAGCTCACTCACTCCCCCTCGACCTGGTAGGACAGGGGAGAGAATCGGAAGAAAAAAGGTAAAACTTGTGGGTTGAGATAAGAACAGTCTGATAGAACAGAAAGGAAGAAACTGATAATGATAATGATAACAATAATAAAATGACAATAATAATAAAAGAACTGGAATATACAAAACAAATTATGCACAATGCAATTGCTCATCACTCGCTGACCGATACCCAGTTAGTTTCCGAGCAGCAATCCCCCCAAGCCAAGTCCCCCCAGTTTATATACTGGGCATGGTGTCCCATGGTATGGAATACCCCTTTGGCCAGTTTGGGTCGGCTGCTCTGGCTGTGTCCCCTCCCAACTTCTTGTGCCCCTCCAGCCTTCTTGCTGGCTGGGCATGAGAAGCTGAAAAATCCTTGACTTAGTCTAAATACTACTCAGCAACAACTGAAAACATCAGTATATCAGCATTCTTCTCATACTGAATCCAAAACATAACACTGTACCAGGTACTAGAAAGAAAATTAACTCTAACCCGGCCAAAACCAGGACACTCATGGAACACATTTTCTTATTTACACAACTTAATTTTTCTCTTGCAATGGCTAATTCTCCTGGTCAACAACACTCATTTCAATGAAGCAACAGTTAGGTATAAGGTCTGCAGAATCACTAGACAGAACTATTTAAAAGGGACTGGGAATAAATCAGAAAACAATTCAGCATACACGGTGGGGACAACAGAACTGTTTTCCCACTGTATCAGGTCAGAAGGCAAAGTTGTGCTAAGTTTGTTCAAGGGCGCCAAAGCATAAAAACATCTTTTGTTTCTTCTGCTTTGAATAACTGTGGGAAACACTAGCATGTAACTCCGATTATTTAACAATCATAGTCCATTTTTTAATGAATATTCATGTCAGTATTTAAGCATAGAGATACAAGTGTTAGTTTAGGTTCTCCAAACCTTTGCATCCTGAGCCAAAAATAGGCGTGTCCTGTCCTCTTGGTTGACTCAGGACTGCCAAATGACACAACTCAATTGTGTGAAAGTCTCATGAAAATCTAGACTTCTTTCTTACCTTTTGGTAAATCCAAATTTTTTAAATTTTTTCTCGCGCACTCTGAGTTTCCTTTCATCAAAACAGCCACTGTTCCTCACTTATAGAGCAGTTTGGGAATGTGTCAGGTGCTGGAATCCGGGAATCACAGAATGGTTTGGGTTGGAAGGGACCTTAAAGACCATCTAGTTCCAAGCCCCCTGCCATGGGCAGGGACACCTTCCACTAGACCAGGTTGCTCAAAGCCCCATCCAACCTGGCCTTGAACACTTCCAGGGATGGGGCATCCACAGCCTCTCTGGGTAATCTGTTCCAGTGCCTCACACCCTCATAGTAAAAAAAAATATTCTTCCTCATGTCCAGTCTAAATCTACCCTCTTTCATTTTTAAACCATTGTCCCTTGTCCTGTCACTACAGGCCCTGGTAAAGAGTCTTTCTTCTAAGTCCCCTTTACATACCGAAAGGCCACAAGGTCTCCCCAGAGCCTTCTCTTTATTCCAGAGCCGGGATAAAAAAATGTGAGGGAGGGAACAGAGACAGTTGTGATACAAAGACATGCCAGGCAGCATTACGTGAGGAAAACAACAGAAAAATGTGGCAGCGTGAGGAAGCTCGCGAAGGCTTCACAGCAGAGGAGTGGCTGCCGGACAGCACTGCAAGAACTGGAAGCCACGGCACGGGCAGGGCAGGACAGCCGACTGAGGAGGCCCACGGAACCTCCTGCCCCGTGGTCCCCGACTAAGCGCAGATGCTGCGCTTCAGCGAGCCTATGGCTAGATCCAGCCATGCCCAGGCCCCGCTCTGCGACCCGTGTCGGCATGGCGCCTGGCCTGAGACCCGCTCCAGTCCCTCCTCGTTCCTTCCAAGTCCCTGAATGGGGCCAGGACACACC
>VYZV01025740.1:0-11438 GCA_013401275.1 Pandion haliaetus
TCTGCAGCCCTCTCCCCCACTACCAATGAAACCACGCCACACAAACCTGTAACACATGAGTTATAAGATATAAGCTTCTACATCCCCATCTTGTGTTCAAATGACCAGACCACTCTTTGTTCACAGAGGTGATTTTTTTTTTAACAGATGCTGATAAGCCAGATACACGGTACCAATCATTTCTGTTCTAGCATCTTTACAAATATATTTGTAGTTATGATTTATTTTACTGTGCTTTTACTCAAAGGTAATAAAATGCTTAATATTCTTTGGGTTTAGCCAAATCAGAGAGAATTCATCTTTCTAAAAACAATGTAGTATATTCTCTCGTAAGTTACTCTAGCAGCTACATTTATAGCAGACAGCAGAAAATACCTAGTGAGTCATTAACCAATAACTGCTAGTCAGTTTTCAGATCAGTTCCAGGATCACTTTGCCTCCTACAGCAAAGATACAGGAATACCTTATTAAAAGAAAAACAGAACAGAAAATATAGTTCACTGACACACATTGAAACCTAGTCAGATAAGGTTCTTTTTCTTCAGAAATACAAGTCCCACCTTACCTTTACTGTTACAAATCAGATCATCAGCATCAGCACAAGGTGTGTACCAGCCATGGCCTACCATTGTTGGCAGGATCCCCAGCGGGCTCAGCAGGCAGGGACTATGCAAATAACTTCCCCCTCCGGTTCTGCCACCCTGAGCAAGGACAGAGCATGGGCAGGCCACAGAGACAAAGTTTCTTTATTAGAAGAGCACAATATGGAGATGCCTTCCATGGTCCTCAGCTTGGCCAAAGAGCTTTAATAGGTCCCTGAATAGGAAGCATTTGCAACTTCCAGAGGTACCAGGTTACACCATATGTTGGTGACTGGTGTCGTGTGGTCACTTGCCTGTGGTGCTATGAACTACTTCACTTCTGTTTAGCCAGTAATTCGGATAGCAGTCAGGTGGTAAAGCTAGTGTCCAGGTAAATCCATATGCTGGAATCACTTAGAATCCCCTACAGTTTTCAACTTTGGTATTCCAGCAGAAAAACATTACTTCACACTAAAAAAAACCCCACAAACGTTCTGTATGGACACTGCAAATTTTGTACTGAAAATCTAAGTGGAAACTCAAACACTTCAATGAACAAAAGCCTTAGGGAAATCATGGTTTAGTAAAACTCCTGGCCAGACTGTATCTGCTATAATCCTGCATTGTTTATCACAAAGCAACAAAATTGTTGAGGTTGGAAGGTACCTCTGGAGGTCACCTATTCCAGCCACCTTGCTCAAGGCAGGGGCAGCTAGGGCAGGATGCCCAGGACCATGCCCAGACAGCTTTTGTGTATTGCCAGCGATGGAGACTCCACAGCTACTCTGGGCAACCTGTGCCAGCATTCAACCACCATCGCAGCAAATCACGGTAAAAAAATTTTTCCTGTGTTCAGATGGAATTTCATGTGCTTGTGCCCACTGCCTCTCATCCTGTCACTGGGCACCACTGACAAGAGTCTTGCTTCATCTTCTCTACACTGTCCCATGAGATATTTATGCACATCCGTAAGGTGCCCCCAATTATTATTCTTGTTCATCAGAGGAGAAGTTGTTCAGCAGAGTGGCTTGGGTTGACCCAAAGAGGCAGATGAATTACAGTTCTTTCAAGGCATTCCTGAAATCAAGACTGCTCAGTTTTCTGATGGTCAGGTTTGAACTAGGCTTTTTTGGTTTCACCTTTTTAATTAAAATGGAAGATTAAATTTCCTTCAGAAATAAAACATGTATTGAAGAAAAAACATTTTAAAATATGGTATTTAACTGAAAAATATTTTCAACACAAGATCTACTGACTGCCCCAATGCAAAGCATCAATTTATTACCGAGACCTGAGTTGCCTAGACGCTTTGTTGAGTCTGTTCTATGCATTAGCAATGAGTCTAAAATGCTCAGCTCTTCAATGAAGTCGCCTTACTCTGCCAAAATGGAAGAAAGAATAAAATGAGAGGTTTTTTTCATTTCTTTCTTGAAACCTAGCACTGTTTATGGTTTTTTTTCCCCAATGCAATGAGACTGGTCTTAACATGCTTTCAAAATAAACAGAATTATCACTGTTTCCTAGTTGAGGAAACAGGTACAGGGGTAAGAAAATTTGCACAAGTCATTTGGCCAATGCCAGAAAAGAACAAAAAAAGTGGGTCTGCCAACTCTCTGCAGTTGGCTCTATAACCTCTCTAAAAAATCCCAAAGGTGTGTGGTTATTTTGATTTATATCAACATGGCTGGATTAAAAATAGTTTTTATTCAATGGCATAAAATGATTTTGCACTGATGGTCAGAACAGCAGATGTATTATCTCTAAACAGCAGCTAATAACCTGCTAAAAAATGAAGCAAGCTGTTATTTCTGAAGTGTACCTGGAAGCTGTGCCTAGCGCTGTGATCCATGCCTGGAAAATCCCAGCAAGGAATGAAAATGGGCTTTTCCTTGTTATCACAAAGTAGAGCAGAGGCAGGAAGATCCCTCCATGGATGAGAAGACCCACAATCACAGTGACCATGTACATGCCAAGTTGTCTAGCAACTACTTCTAAGTCCTTGATTGCAATGATTTTTCCACAGATGAGGCAAGCAATGCCCAAAGGGGAATACCTGGAGAAAGAGAACAAGCATAGACAGAACTAGTCTTTGCAGCATAGTCACAAAAATTGTGCTCAACAGAGTATTGACTGGAGAAAGAGTAGGGGGCTCTTAGGCTCAACACTGAGATGCATATCAGGAATTGATAGAAATTCAATGGATTGCTTTCACATCTTTTTAAAAATAATGGCCATCTCCAGCAAATTCCCTATCTACTTCATTTTATTCCATCCCATCAAATGGAATATGCATTTCCTGAGTAGTCTTTGATCCTGGAATAATATCATACAAGAATACGATAATGTCACACAGGCTTGGATCATTACGAAGAATGTTGCAGTATTTGTTCTTAATACATTTTACAACCCATTGCTTATCTCGTTTCAGGGAGGTGCGTTATTTGCTTCAGTTAAACTATCTGTTGAAATAAATTGCTTTTATCTCAAAAGCTGCAAATGTTTCCATTATGTACTTTCAATAATTTGGACAAATGCTTTTTAGTTTATAGATACTTCATTATGTCCTTTTCTTACTTAAGGTAGGGGTTTTGTTACATCAGTCATGTGATTCCTTGATGGCATAAATGGAACTTTAAAACAGGATGATAATGGTAGCACAGCTTGGTAATAAAAAAATTTGAAATGAAGGGATATTATTTAAAAAATTTAATAATCAGCTATAGTGAAAAATGCCTGAAAGTGCATGGATAGAAGACTATATTTATACCTGCACTGGTAAAGTTAGTATATTATATAATTAAGTGATATTCACTTTCTCCATGTGTTTTATAAAACTTAAGCTAGGAGAAAATAATTTGTGTAACATGTGGAGAAAGAGTAAACAAAATGCCTCTCTGAAAATAAATGGCAATGTATATTTTCAAAAGTGATTTGTGATTTGGATGCTTAATTAAAGACAATACAAAGGAAACTGACTTTCAGAATATAAGTGCTTCATGTTTTCTGTAAAACACCTCATAGTCTCTCAAGCAATGTGTCCAAAACCTGGAAAGCCCTCAGTCACTTGAAATGCAAGGCCAGCTGTTATACTAGTTATCATAAAAAGCCATGTGTCAATGAACTTGATGAACCATACTTCTTACAAAGAATTACATGGTATCAGAGCCAGATGCTACACAAATATAAAACAAATCAGACAATGTCACAGGAGAGAAATCATAAACCAAACAAAATGTAACTTTGTCTTTATAAGCACACACTAAAATCCTGCTTCTGGTCACAACAATTCTTTAAAAATTTTAGAGAGGTGAACAAGTAGAATTCCCAACATCAATCGCCTTTCTCACAAAAAGAGAAATAAAAAGCACATCAGTAAAAAAATAAACATTTACAGTGAATTTCTTGAAACCTGAATGATTTCCTGCTGTTGCAACACTGAATACTAGAGAAAATTTTTACTGTAGGCAAGATATTATGTCTTGGGTGTATCAACTGGTGCTAAGTGAAGTAAGAGTAAATTCTAGCTCTTGGAGTGTTATGAGAGTACAGTCATTGTCTCTATAGAGTCAAGAGCAGCAGGTTACAATAACTATTGAAAGCAGTAGGGCTTTGTGAATAAACACAACTAGTTTTATGCAGCAAGGTCACCTACAGAAAAGCAGAAGCTTAAAAAGAATGTGAAGTCATTGCTTGGAGTTCTTTCTTTTGTTCTACGCATTTCCACACTGCTGATGCTATCTGTATCACTCTTGCTTAAGTCTCCCTTTGAAACACTGATGATGCTGAAGACTCATGCTTCAGGCACCCTGCTCCCTTTTCTATAAACTGTGTCCATCTAGAGCCTCAGAGAAGAGGCATATGCAGCCTTATACCTCAGGAAATCACTTCCAGGGACACCAGGGAATCACAGGGCGCAATGAGCCATGATACGTGTGTTGTATCGGAGGGGCTATTTCTGCTCTCAAAGACCCAGGAACACAGTAGTACAATGCCAAACCCAGCAATGAGTTTTTATGTTCTGAAAAATTGGGTTTGTGTGATATGGCCACACGTGGCACTGCATACAAATAGCTCTGGAGAAGCCCTCAGAAGAAACGTCTCAAAAACAAAAGAGAGAATCCCCTTCCAGAAATATAAACAAGGGCTCAGGCTTAGGTTAAGTCACCCTGTTGAAGGCAAGCCAGGCCCCATTATTACAAATGGGTATACTTCAAACACAGGACAGATGCCTTCCAGTGACCCCACTGCGGTGAGGTTGTAAGACACAGATTCTGCAGCAACTATGGGTGGAGGGACTACACATCACTGAAAACTACTGGAATTTTATTTGGTGGTAAAGTATTTTTATGATAGAAGACAGTGAATAAAGTGTGTCTCCAGGATTCTTTGTAATTATACCTCCTAGCTAATACCCTGGGATTATGCTAACCTCCCAGGAAGATTTGGATATTCCTGTGTGGGGCATTCTTGCTTGCTTAGGTGTCCTTTTATGCAACGAACTTCCATAATCAATGTGGCATGTGAAGGCCTTTGCTCGTACCTGCATGTCTTGAATTTCAGTAAACAAAGAACAGAATACCCTCAGAAATATTTCGAATTGGGCCCTAAATAATCCTCACCAAATAGAAATAATGCTGCTATGGTTCTAACATACCTGTCAAGTCTTTAAAACATTAACTATTTAACTACATTGTTTACTAACAAACTGTGGTCAGTATATGCTATGTTAGGGTTTTATGAGGTTTTATAATCTTTTTTTTGTTCTAGAAGTTAGAACTTCAAACTTACCACATAATCATAGTTACTAACTTCATCACAATCTCATTCAGGATGTTGAAGAAATCCACCATCATCTTGGCCTGTTCTCCCATTTTCCCCATAGCAATGCCAAAAGCAATAAAGAATCCTATCAAACCTATTGGGAAAAAATTGCAAGACAAAAAAAAGCAAGTAAAACCATGTTTTTACCACGTTTATTAGGAAATTTTTGCACCTAGTCAATGTCTTGATACTACCTGCTAATCCAGTTTTCAGAACTATAGTGTATTATACATCTCTTGGGACTTTTTAATATGGACTCACTCTCAACTTTCATGATCATATTCAGAACATTTTTTATTCTTCAATATTTTACTAAATTCAAATTTCACAGCCCAACTATGCTTTTTTCTTTTTTCCTGAACTGATCCAATCATCAAAAAATACCTATACCATAATCTTTTCAGTACCATGCAACTGTTAGAAACCTCATAGCTCCTGGCAAATGGGAAAGGCAATACAGGGCCATATCATGACTCTTCTTTGTCGCTAACAGTCACTAGTGACCAAAAGTTTTTCTCAAGCTTTACAAAAGTCCCTTGACAGATTCAATCTACAGACTAGTCAGTCCTGGAGTACAGGGAAAGGCAAAAGCAGCCCCAGAATATAACTTTGTGGGCCAGAAGTATTCCAGTGAAATGAAGAAGATGGGGGTGGCAGGAGAAGGTAGGTATTGCACTTTAAGCTAAATCACAGATGTCCCATTAAACAGATTAGCCTCATTGAAACCTGCTATCAGCTGATACATAAACATAGAACTCAATATGAGTAACCTTTCACTCCTAAATTTAAATGCTAAGGTGTGACGGGCTGAGGTAACAGAGTATCAGTATGAAAATCCAACTGAGTACATCTGTCATGTATTACTTTGGAGCTGTGTCTCCAGTGCTAACATTTATCATCCAGCAATTTTCAGTGTCCAGAGTGGGATTATTAACTGATACTGATAGATGGTTTGAATCTTCAGCCACCCTTTTGAGGCTAAACTTTCAGTCATGATATGAGTTCAGTATTTAACAAATGTGTGAACTCAGCTGGGAAATTCCTAAAGAAAAACCCATCAGGACACACAAGCATTCAAGAGAAGGGAATTTCAGCTACCAGTACCCTGGGAAAAGACAGGCTGTCCCATATCCTCACACTGCGTTTGGCAACCAGACTTTTTTCTTTTTTTTTTTTTTTAATCCAATCTCCTGTACATAAAGTCGTTCTTTAGCACCAAGCTATCTTTGTTGAGTCACTTGAATAAGGAAGTGAGGTGTATGTTTGTGTGCTGCAGAGCACAGAGAAACGATGAAAAGCTTTTCAGTGGAAGACCAGGTAACTTCCTGGAATTCAGACTTCATCAGAAAATGTTAGTAGGTGGTTTTGTTCATTAATTCCAAACGAGCTGCTACATTAGTCACAAGAGTCAAGTTGGTTCATATTTGCAGGAATTTGTCTGACTTGTACAGTTTATGTAAGCTGGATGGCAATTCCCCAACATTTTCACTTCTTCATTCAAAAACCAAAGCATACCAAACCAAACCAAACAACTTTGCAACATTTGAGAGTCATTGGTCAAAATATTACAGCAAATCCCCCACCTAAACTGTGTATTTCCTTTCTGTAGGAATTGTATGCAGCCTTCTAGCTCTTTTCTTATCCATGACAGAGCCTGCACAAAACAAGTCCAGCACTAAATATAATGCATCTCTCACATTAGAAATACTGTTTCATTTTAATACATAAGCAGAGCTCCAGGAGTGAAAAAAAGCAGGTGAGGGTAACAGCATGAGCAATGAGCTGCTGTCTCACGCAGGGTGCAAAATGCCAATTTGCAGCTTTGAAAGAAAGCGTCTCCTCTGCCCACAGATGTTGAAAGGAAGGAGGAGCTGTGAAGGCAGGCAGAATACAGTGGCTCCTGGCTCTTGTGGAGCAGGCTGCTTCACAGAGAAACAAATCATCTCTGATCAGCTTACTGATGCTATCTCCTCTACATCTAAACAAAGCAGCCACTGCCAACCAACTAACCAAGACCCAGAGAAGCTCTGCCGGCACAGCAGCCACTGTGTCAGCAGGAGCAGCTCATCAGCTGTAAGGAGTCTGTAAGGGACCATTTGCTCCTAAAAAGTGATGGCCTAGTGGTGAGAGAAAGCAGTGGTTTAGGTACTGGCCACATACTGTCCCACTTTGAAGAGGACACCTATAAACACAGGTGTCAGCCTCAGCCCTGTGGACATGCTGCCCCAGAGCATCTGTATCTTCAAGTGCAGGTATGCCAATGAGGCTACAAATTGAGGGCTAATTTGTGACTGACTTCGTCCACAAGGTGAAGGAGGAGCACTCCTCTCTGGGCTCACAAAATGGTGAGTCTAGGCACAGAGGAGAAAATACAAGTGGTGTGGCAGCTCTTTGTTTCCCCACGCCCCCACCCCAGTCCAAACAGGTCCTTCAGGAAGGGGTGGGAGATAGGCAAAGCCTTCGTACCACCCCCATGTGCTGTCTTGTCCAGACAAGATGGCACCATGGCAGTTGTTCATAATTTGCAGCTGGTAAAGGTCAGCAGCCAAGATGAAAGAAGGTGGGAGTTGTGACTCAGAGATGTATAAGGCCTCTCTGGAATTTTTATTTGGTGGTGCAGTTCACACCCCACCTCTCACTTCAGGCTCTGCCTCAAGCCAAATTCTAGTTCAGCGTGCCCAAGACACCTACTGGAAACAACTGAGCTCAAATTCCTCAGGGGGTGGGTAAAGCACTGGCTCCTGAAGCTCTCCCCTATACTGTTTTGCCAAGGTGCATTAGTATTAGTCTAGGTAGGCTACTTCTAGGATGAAAGGATATTTTGGGTACCTCCTATGTGCCTCCCCATTGTACTCCAATTAATACCTGCAAAGCTGCCAATCCAGAATAATTCACTTGATTGTTTCCACAATACAGTTATATTTCTAGTAAAACCATTAGATTTTCATCTCGGAGACCAGTGGGCAGCCAGTAGGTGATAACATTTGATGATTATTTGGGGAGACTAAACTTGCATTGAAGAGCAGATCAGACAACACTGGCTACCCAGTCACAGCCAAAAGCTGTGTCATACATATGAGGTACATATTTGATAGGCAAAAAGCTTTCCTACCCAAGACATTCATGCCATCCTTAAATTCAAGTCCCTTCTTAATGACCAGCTGGGCTTCTGGTGGTGCTTCGCCCACTGTCTCATTAATCATAGCAAAAGTAGAGTCGGTAACATTAGGTGGTTCTTCAATGGGTGGTGGCACCAGCACCTTCTTGGTGACAGTTTGGATCTGAAGGCAATAAAAAGGGAGGATGAGAATGGAAACAGACTGAATGGAATCCATATAGGAGATCAGGAAATAATAATAATAAGAGTCTTCTATTGACATTCCAGGGAACTGTATTTTGAAAGGATTAGACAGGCATTCCACAACCTCTTAACCCCCCCTTCCAAAAATAAGTTTTGTTTTTCAATAGTTCCAAGTGTCACAAAGTCCTGGGAGTCTTCCTCATGACTAGTGTGAAAAGCATGGCAAATACTTGTTCCTTACCACTACAATGTAACACTTTACAGATAGTTAGCCCCCTTGTCCAGATGGTTCACAAATGGTGCTTCACAGATTCTATGTTACACGTTGATACCATTTATTTAGCACCAAAAGGCAGGCTCCTCTAAGATCAGTCACAACAGCAGCTCTGCCGTAAGGCTTGTTACTCAGGATGGTCGGCCCAGCTCAAGTTATCATAGCTTGATGGGTAACTTGAATCAAAAACTTAAGACATTTCTAACACTTCACTTGGTGATTGCGAGAGCTCAAAACGGAATACACACAGTTCCCTGAGCTCTTTAATTAAATTATTGCAAGTGACAGATAACAGAAAAATTACCAAAGCTGCTAGATACCTGTAAAAGCAAATCTGACCACCACAAAAAAGAAGACATCAGCATCTGAATGGATCTGGACCCCTCCTGGCACATGAAAGGCAGGGTCAAGGGAAAGCTGGGAAGGACTGGTAGGGGGAGAAATGGGTTTGAGTTTACAGCTAGGAAAAAAGGGAGGAGGGAGTAGAAAAAGAGATCTGTGACTTGCTGCTTTTAGAAGGGATATTTTCCTCCCACTTCACAGCCGAGCCTTTCCTGCCTCTTCATGGCTCTGGGACAGGCAAAATGGTTAGGAAGCTATGACCAGTTTGCCATGGTTTCCCACCTGCTCCCTACTTTCCTTGTTCCTAGAAACATGTTTCAGCATGGCATCAGAAATGGTGCATTAGCCTTCAATGAACATTTGCACCTCTTTCCTGTTGAGATGGCCATTGTACTATGGATGATGACCCAAATTCAATCCATATATTTTAAAAACATAAAGGTTTTAAAATACCTTACATCTCTCCTTTAAAAACCTGCTGTCTAAATCTAGACAGGGGGATGTAGACAGAAAACCTACATAGCTTTCTCTGAGAAACTCTTCAGTTGTCCTGAAACAACCCAACATTCCTGCATGTTTACATTTTTTCAGAGTTAAATTTTATCTGAGGGATGTTGTCAACACAGTATTTTTTTGTGAGGTATCCAGAATGTAAGAACAGAGTCACAGAAATTAAACTTAAAACATTGGACTCTACACAGTCACAAATTCCACTACAGTCACTTAAGTCAAAGGTCCTCAGCCCTTCTTTGCACAAGGCCACAGTCACTAAAAAAGCTGAGCCTAACATCAAGTTGAGATTCTGACAACAACATCTGAGGCCAGAAAACCATTTAAATGTCACAGTCATATTTATAGATGATAGTCCCATTCTCTTTCATGGCACATAAGATCTTAAGTCTCTGCTGGAATAGTAGTTTTCATTATAAATTAAGACTTCCTTGTGGACCATACAAAAATTCAAGAGAGACTGAAATCCCATGATGGTTATGAGTTCAGTTTACAAATTAACTGTCTCAAAATTGCAAGTGAATCTCTTCATTGCTTTCTGCTGGGTCACAAGGGAAGGCATGTAAAACTCCCCCACAGACCATGGCTACACAGTACCATTGCATTGCACCCTTCAAGTCATTCTTTGCAGGATTTCTGCGAAAAATTTCTTCCTCCTAAGGCAACCCGGAAACACTAAATGCTCATGGAGAGAGTCTGTATAAAAGTAGGAAGAGAAAATATATGCTGACACCATTAAAAGCAGTTATTTTTCCTCCTAAATAGAGAGACAAGTGATGCTTAACTCCTTACTGAGGTGTTAAGGGCTAATAGAAAGCACAAATTCCATCTGGAAAGGAGCGCAACTGACTTTGCAAATGAAAGGTGGCTTTGTGACAGAGGCTTTCACTGGTAATTAGTTTGGAATCTAATAAAATTAAACATTGGAAAGCCATAAAGCTCAGTAGGTTTTTTGACTAAGTTTAAAAAACAGTCAATGGAATTGGTGATCCACAACTAGTGAAGTGACCTGAACATTGATAATACACACACTGAAAAAGCAATATTAAGGTTCCAAGAAAACTGACACGGATAGCTTAATTCTTCTTTCACCCACTTTTTGTCCCTTTCTCAAGATGACCACTTTCAACTGACGAGAAACTTAATTCTCCTCTCTTCCACAGTTCAAACAAGGGAAAGGAAGGAAAAACAGTAAGCACCCCGCTCTCCCCTCACTCAATTTTGCAAAAATGCATTTCACATTACATCTGATGTTTAGCCACCCACAGTTTGACCACATGACTGACATTCCCGTGATGATTTGGAAATATTGAGAATGTTCTCTCTTTAATTCCCCAAGGACTATGTGTTTTTATGTGGAAGTCCATGGAAGAAGTGAAGCAATCCAAGCCGTTTTGGCAGCTTAGGTTGCCTTTCATTCTTCCACCCCCAATGGCCTCTTCTCCCTTACTCCACTTTATTCTTTGGCCATAACCACAGCTTCAGCTATCATGCCATTTCACATAGGAACACTTAAGAACAGGTTTGGCAAAAAAACCTTTTCCATACAAAAAAAAAAAAAAAGTCTGCATTATTGCCAAAAAATTTAGTTGTAGGAAAAAGCAGATTA
>VYZV01025740.1:11449-42975 GCA_013401275.1 Pandion haliaetus
AGCAGCTTACATACAAGGAATACGCTTAAGCAGAAATTAGGAACCATGCATTTTTCGTTTATTTTACCCCTCGAAGTGAAGTTGTTTTGATTAAGCATCGATCAAAAGCTTTTAGACAAAATTGTCTACCTACAGAGCAAGCAATACATGGTGCAAGCATCCTTCTTTCCCCACATGCTCCAAACCTGGCCTGATGGAGCCACCTCTAAGTGGGTCAGCCACTTGACTGTATTATCCCCACCTAGTCTGGACTCTAATACAGCAATAGAGTTATGGGAGGTTGGGTCTAAGGTACAGTTCCACTGGCAACCCGCTGGAATGAAGNNNCAGCTCTCTAACAATCAACCAAGATCAAATTCAACCTGGGTAAAAGATCCCACAATTCAGCAGCTGTTCAGCCCTAAGCCAGCATTCATGACTGTATATATTGTATAAACAGTGAGGAAAAAATTTAATTTTACTTAATAACAAACTAACAATCATCTTCTTTTAAAAAATCTACAAATTTAAATAATAACTGCAACATAAAACAAAGCAGCTATAAAGAATGTTCTTTCATTTACCTGCTCAAGACTTAGGACCTGTATTTCTCTTTGCATCACTGTTTCTGTGATTCATCTAAACAATGACATTAACTCTACAGACATGCCTGGTAAGTAAAATATGTAAAAAATATTACCAAGGAGTAGAACGATTTACCTGCTGAAAGCACGCTTGGACTAGATTTTCAGGGAAGAGGTTTCGGATAAGATCCAAGAAAGCATCCAGACTAGATACTTCATCATTCTTCTTCCCTTGACCAAGCTGTTTTTTGAGTTTCGGATTCCCTGGATGGATGGCTAAAACCAAAATCACGCCCAGCACAGCAGCAATAATAGTGGTGGACATGTAGTAGACCATGGCTCTTGTACCCAGTCGGCCACTTGCTTTAGCATCTAAACCAGACAGTCCTGCAGGTGTTTTTTTATTTTAAGAAAGAAACAAATACATTGAGACTCAATATACACTTCAATAATCATCAAATAAAATCTTTTATAATTTGCAAATTTTAATGACTGCCTACAGGTGCCTACTTTTGTCCTTGTGAAATCCTCACTGCTAGATAGATTACTGAAGCTTCTCCCTCCAGTTCTTATGTGAACAACGCCTGCTACTAATTTGAAGAGAACCATTTAAGATTCCATCTAATAGCAGAGGAGGCATTGAAAAACAGAGAAGATATCATATCATCTTTTGCTCTTGATTGCTGCAAACTGGTCATGGTCTGGCTGACACCACAGCTTTAAAAAGGCTAGGCTTGCTAGTGTCATGCCATCTTATTTGCAATGACCAATCCAGGAATTAGGTGAAACAGCATATTAAGAAATTTCTGATGTTCAAGCAGGTAGTATGTGTGCATGTGTTTGAAAATACATTCACTGGAGCATCTATGTATTAAAGCCAATGAAGTTAATCAGCAATTAACTCTGAAATACATGCTGCAACTGCAAAATCCCTGGCAGGATCACACTATCATTCTTCCTCTATCACAAAAAGCAAACCAGGTGGTATCTGTGGCAAGGATCTTAAAGTATTTATGGCTAATAGATCTTACCTGTGATTAAACTGGAGATAATTAAAGGGAGGATCAGCATTTTTAGCATCCTCATAAGTATATCTCCTGGGAAGGCTATTAACATGATGATGTCAGGGTCAATAGGTGTGGCTAGACGAAGAAGACCCCCACATAGTGCACCCAGGATGACACCTGGAGGAAGAATAACAGAGAACAGGTAGGTAACGTAAATATACCTGAATGTGCATTGATTACCTAGAAGAAAAAACGGTTATACAAGGCAGCTGATTTTTAGTACAGAGACAGATTTTGGAAGGCTTAGCCTTCTGATTAATATGAGGCTGTAACACGCTTACCGTGTATCTCACGATTAAAAAGAAGTGGTCCTGATGTAGAATCTTCTGCCAGTTGAGCTTATACCTAATGTACTATTCTGCTTCTGCAAATATGATTTGCTGCAAACCACAATGTTATTGAGGTTTACTAATACTATGTAGGCCTTGCAATACGCTGAGGGATAGTCAAATGTAATTCACATCATTGTTCTACAGCTGGCAAAATTGAGGCACCAAGAGGTGAAGTGATTTATATAAGGCCACGCAGAATGGACAGAAGAGCCACAGTTAGGACCCAGCTCTTTGGAGTATGACATCTAGCTCTCAACATAAGAATGGTACCACTTGAAAACAAGGTCAGCGTGAGTAGCTATTTTACAGCATAAGAAAAACGCTGCAGGAAAGCTAGAATAGTCTTGTGAGGAAAACAGATTCAAATCTCATTTGGGGGTTTTGGAAGGGAGTGCCCAATCTGGAATACTGTGCATATTATTGAAGAAGACCTGATTCTTAGTACTCATTTATTACTCCTTCCCTTTGATGGTCTGCATCCTTCTCTTCTCCTCATGCTAACATTCTCAAATCGCAAACAATTCATTCATCACTTATTTAGATTTGTACAGTGATAACACCTGCCTCAGGATTGAGGCTGTTAAAGCATAGTCTAGAGAAAAAAAGGCCACGTTTACTTTCATAACGTGGTCTTTGTGAATGGTTATTTTATGTTTATATCCAGGATGCCTTTGTTTTCCTGATCCCAAGGCCAAATCCCAAGTGTAACAAAACTTGACAGGAAAGCCTGAGTTGTGATTTGCAGCAACTATGACTCTTTGAAGTAGCTGATAAAACGGAAAATATACATGTATTTAAAACTTGTTCTGGAACTGCATCAGGCACCTTCTAAAGATGGTGCAAAGCAAATACTGCCTGAACACTTCTGCAGTATGGGTTTTGAAGGCTGAAAAATATGGATGTGAAATTTGCAGCTCAAGACCAGCTGCAGCTGGTCTTTCAAACAATAACAAAATAGAGTATGTCTATGAATTTGCTGCATTTGGCTGTTAAGCTTTCAGTGAAAAAGAAACAGGCAAAGAGCCAGTGAACCACAATAAAATGTCAAACTGTTCCATATTTGGAAGCTGCTAAAGCCAGAGGCAATATTAAGGATGAGATCACGGAGTGCTGGCTTACAGCTACGGAGAGGCGGACAAACCTTAAAAGTAGCAGAGCATGAACTGAGAGATAAAAGATGAAGGAATGGAAGTTTTGGAGAGTTTTTGTCTTTTTTCAAATGACCGAGACAAAATGTGTAGTGCATTTAGTTCTACTGAATGACATTGATCTGACTGGCCTTGGGACTTACATTCTCTCTTTGGTTTTGAATGGAGTGTGATCTATCTCAGTGGTGTGGATTTGCTCTGTGTTTTGTCAGTAATGCCCTACGCACCTGAAGTAAAGTGACAATGCCTATGGGCATCCCACTTACTCTCTAGCTGTTCAGCTGGATGAGCTGATGGCCACAGACAGGTTCTGTGGTACTACACGAATAAATACAGATACACACAGAATGTCCAGACCAGCGGATGTAGCTTACCAAATACAGTGAGAGTCAGGAGCAGATTCCTGTGGAGCGACTGGCAGAACTGCACACATATGTTCCTGGATCTGTGCTCCACTGGACTTAAATGACTTTCATGCATCCGCACTTCTACTTGCTTAGGCATATTGTTGGCACTAGAATAAAAAATGAAAATCAAGTAAAAGTTGTAGCAAATGGTGCCAAAAGTGAGAGGAAAGTCTGGATTACTTCCATCACATATAACTGGGGAATCTGATGCATATTCCATCGCTTCCCACATTTCACAAACGCTGTACATTTACTGCTCTGAAGAAGTCTCTGAAATGTCCTTCTAAAGGTATAGCCTTTAAGGTATTTTTTGTACTTATCTCTCAAACAGTGGAGATGTAAAGAGAATTAATTCAGTGGACACATCATCCCAACTGTTTCATGGACTAACTATTGGTCTTGAGCGGGAAAATTCAGTTTCCCCAAAGATTATAGCTGTCTACTTAAGTAGGAGAAATGGCTGAAGAACAGAGTTTCTATTAGCAGGAAAATGCAGATTTAATACTTTATTTAATTACAATTTGGGAAAAGAGTTTAAAAATGAGGATTTATTTGCAAAATAAAGCATTCCAGAATATTTTGCTTAATCTTCCCAAAATGTTTCATTTCAACACTAACATTTTATTGTAATATAATCAGAATGCTGAGGTCAAAAGAATCTTTTTCAACTTGGTTCTAATGAGACTTGAACAACTGCCACTGAAAATTAGTCAGAAATCGACACATTCCCCAAGAAAACCTTTGGTTTCATTGAATTGGCAGTGTTTAGAGGAAAAAGTTTTTTGACTAACTCTGGTTTGTATTTGAGTAAGCGATACGCACGAGTGCAGAACTTCGAAAGCCATGCCTCTAACTTTCTCAACGACTGAGAAATCATTAACAACAGACTCCATTTTTTATATACAAAATATTACAATGTACTTGAAAAAAATACTAAAAATACTACTACAAATAAAACATACAGTTTCCCTAAAAGTTAAGGCTGTCTACTTAAATATGAGAAATGGGCAAAGAACAAGAAAATATATATATTGAGATCTGGTCTTACGCCAGATTAGGACAAGATTTTAGAAAAAGGAAACCAAATCTTCCTCTACAACAGCAGACTGAGGTCTACAGACCTAAAACAGGTTTGAGAAGATCTATAAAGTTACAATGTTCTCGGTACTAAACCATTTCCAGGGAATCAAACATATTTTTTTGTTATATATAGTATAGCTTGTTGCCTTCATAAACTTTCTCAACAGAGTTACAATTAGACCTGTAATAAGAATTCAGTCATTTTGATACAAATAGTTCCATGATTTTCCCTTTCAATGAAACAGCATTTCTTTCCAATACATTTGGTTGTTTAAAAAGTAACACCAGCAGAAAATGCATTAGAGGATGCTCTTTTTTTCTAAGGGAGAAAAAAACCCTCCAAGTGTTGCAATTTTCATTTTGTGCCTTTTAAAATATTTTACAATGGTTGTTGCAACAAAATGTACTCTGATGGTGGAATAGCACACAAGAATATCAGTGCACATTCTGACAGCTTAAATGTGAGGCATGCCTACTTCCTGAAGACTTATGAATGCAAGTATCAGAGATACATAAGGATTAGCTGGGGGATAATATGCATAGCAGTTATTTGGGGAATTATGAAAAAGGTGAGACTGTCTGCAGTCTTCATGCACATGGGCCACAAAGCCATGAAATCACTGGTGGAAGTGTGCCACAAAATCAGGGAACTTGGGATCCAAACTTTGCAACTGGGGCCTACATCTAGTTTCACTTGCACTCTGAACGTGAATGTATAACTTGTTTAGACCTATTATTCACTACAGGTTGATTATATAGTCCTCTGAAACTTTGAAATATGGACAGCTGAAAGTAATTCAAAAGAAAGCCTTAGAGGTCTTCCATTAGAAAATTAGTAGGCAGAACGGGAATGGATCAGTAAACAGAAGCACTTGACGGTGTTGTATGTCTCTAGGATTTTGCTTTGCGCTAGGTTTAGTCTGGTTTCCTGGACCCTTTCCCACCTCACACCATGCCTATAGCTTCATACTGTCCAAAGGAAAGCTGCCTCACAAATATCTGCTTCCTCAGCTGTGGGCCTCTTCTCTAATTCACAGACAACTGAAGCCTATCATTCCGCTGACACCACTGCTGAAGTAAGTCCTCCCATGCAGAAGCAGGCCTCTGGTCCTGCTTTTGTATTCAAGCCTTATTTCTATTCCCATCCATTTCTAAGTGACAGCATGGTGTTTGCTGGCCAGATCCCCCTTCCACTCCAAGTCTGGTCAGCATACAAACAAGGTTCATGAAGGAAGGGGATGGTGCACCTACTCCCACAGCTGCAGCGACTACATCAGGATTATACCCCAAGTGAACTAAAGCCAGCCCTGCTTGAGGTGGTCAAACAACACACAGCTTTTACATGATAGCAAACCTCTTTTTCAAAAGTTCACCCATGTAAAATGTAGATATAGAAATACACTCTGAGAAGAGAAGGAAATGAGGACACAAACCTCTTTAAGGACCTTCCTAAATTTCCAGGAACTTAATACTGTATTGTGTGCTTCTCTCAAGTGCAAAATACGGGTTTTACACTCTCTGGCTCTTCAAGATGGTAAGTGAACCTTCAGCACAGACTAAAATTCTGACTGGTATAGGTTTTTTAAAGAAAAAGACCCAATACTAAAATATGCTAACCATTGTTGTGGAAGGTGGCAAAGCTGAGCTACATGAGCATGCGGAGCACACCTGCACGAGATGTAAACAGCACAGGGCAATAATGGGATAAGATTGTGAAGCTATAATAGCACAGGAAGGTATATATATATATATATATTGTAGAGACTATTAATGTGTTTTGGAGGGCTTTAGTTGCTTAGAAGTAGTCATTCATGATAAAGCAGAACTCATAGCTTGCTTAATGCTTTTGCTTAACATTGACCTATTCTCTGATTGGAGGAGTAAGAAGATTTGGAAGATCTGGAAAGCCCCAGACCCAGTCTGAGCCAGGGAAAGAGACATAGTAACCACTAGCCTAAAAAACAGGAAAGAGGAAGAACCCACCTAGACAGGAGAAAAAGGCCCCAAGGAAAGAGAAGATGACCCCAGACCCAAAAATTACTATTGGACCAGACTATGGTGTGAGGGATGGGAACATAGATTGTAAGGGTATAATTTCCCAGAGATTTTAGCATTTAGGGTCCCTCTCTGGAGGCACCCAGCTCGAGCTGTCTAGATTTGCACTCCACAGATAGAATAAATTATGGTTTTTATTTTGAAGGCCTTGATTAGAGATTCTGCTGTGGGGAACCCAGGGTCGAGCCTGAGGGAAGAAGCATTGCCCGAGGGTGAGCGTGTGTGTGTGAGGAGTGGGAAGGGGCACCTGTCAGCTCACTGGAGTCGCCCGCTGCGAAGAGACTCCGGTCCGAGCAGGTAGAGTCTCGGGTGGTCTGTGTGGGACTCCTTGATCGGTGTGTGAATGCTCAGGCAGCGGCTTCTGCCTTAATGGTTTGGCGATCCAGGTGGTACCCTAGGTCACTCTCAGAACCTCCCGGATCCAAACCTCTGACTGCCAGCACTGGATGAGTCCACCCAAGGATTTTGGACACAGGAGGCACCCAATTGTTAGAGTGGTGAGTGTTAAATCCCCTAAATCTAAATTCATGATAGGGAAAAAGACAGAATTCAGGGGGGTTCAAGTCCTGCCCAGAAAGATTTTAAGGGGGGTTCAAGTAAAACATTGAATCCAGCAACTCTTAATACCTCTGCCAGATGACAGAGAGGAACACCATCAGTGTGAGCAAGCAATCTGTGTTGTAAATAAACCTCCAATAGACTTAATGGATGAACCGATATCAAACCCTGATCTAATTCTATTTGTGAACGTCTCATCCTATTATCAAGGTGGTTGAAGGCATACCAGATACGCCATAGTCAACCAAAAACGGGTAAGAGAAGTGGAACCACTCTCGGCAATAACAACTGCACAAGGAGCAGGATTAGTGGCACTAATGCGTGCAGCACACCTAGGGAAAAGAAAGCAAGTCAATGTTTATACTGATTCACAATATGCCTTCAGAGTGTGCCATGCTACTGGAATGTTCTGCAAAGAATGAGGCTTCCTAACATCATTGGGAAGAAGTGGCAAATAGGAAAGAAATACAAGACCTGATGGAAGCAATCCAACTACTTATAGAAACTGCCATAATGCGTTGCCCTGCTCACTCTAAAGATAAAACAGAGATCAACCAGGGTAATGAAGTAGCTGATGTTGCCACGAAAGCTACTGCATTACAGCCCCGGAAGGCATGTATGGCTGCAATAACCACACAGAACCAGAATAAATGGCCAGATCTTACCGATCCGAAAGCAGTGTATGAAAAAAGACTTCTTTATAGGAAGAAAGCAAGCAGTGGGAAAAATGGGAAGCTAAACAAGAAGAAAGTAGGATCTGGACAACTTGGGGAAAACTGATCTTACCAAAGAAATAAACCACCACAGTGGCCAGGTGATTCCATGGCAAACCCCACAAAGGAGCAGAGGCCATAGCGGAACAAATACGAAAAGAATGGTGGGCTCCAGGAATTTATGGAGCAGCAAAGAAAATTGTTAGCAGCTGCCCGACATGTCTAAAATTCTCAGACACTTGGCCTCATAAAGAGCCTGGAGGGCAGCCTTGGGCATATTTCCCCTTCCAAAGACTTCAGATAGATTATGCTGACATGCCCCCAGCAAATGCATATAAACTTCTTTAAGTCATAGTGGGCCAATTATCTGGATGGGTAGAAGCATTCCCAAAGCAGAGGGCAGATGTGAGGGGACTAGTAAAGGCTTTATTGAAAGAAATAATACCAAGGGATGGAGTCCCAAAATCAATAGTCAGATAGGGGCAACCACTTTACAGCAAATGTAACAGGCTAATCATAGAGAAAAACTTAAATACCCCTGTCGTGGTTTCAGGTCAGCTCAGCCGGTAACAAAGCACCACGAAAGCCGCTCACTCACCCCCCACCCCCTCGCCTGGCCACGTTGGGATGAGGAGAAAATCCAAAGGCAGGCTCGTGGGTCGAGACAAGGACTGGGAGGGATCACTCCCCACTTATGGTCATGGGAAAAAGACAGGCTCAACTTGGGAAAAAAACAAAATCCATTTCATTTACTACAAATCAAATCAAATCAAACACACAAGGGTATTGGGAAGGAAAACCAAACCGCAGAACACCTCCCCCCACCCCTCCCGCCTTCCCGGCACAGCTCCACTCCCGATGCTTTCTACCTCCTCCCCCCGGCGGCGCAGGGGAACAGGGGATGGGGGTTGAGTCAGCTCGCCACACATCGTCTCTGCCGCTCCTTTCCTCAGGGGGAAGATTCCTCACTCGTCCCCTGCTCCACCGTGGGGTCCCTCCCACGGGAGACAGTCCTTCACCAACTTCTCCAACGTGGTTCCTTTCCGCGGGCTGCAGTTCCTCACAAACTTCCCTGGCGCGGGTCCTTTCCGCGGGCTTCAGTTCTTCCCGAACTTCCCTGGCGCGGGTCCTTTCCGCGGGCTTCAGTTCTTCCCGAACTTCCCTGGCGCGGGTCCTTTCCGCGGGCTGCTCTCCAGTCACACACTGCTCCAGGGCGGTTTTTACCATGGAGTTACGGCCATCTTCGGGAGCCTCCGCTCCACCGTTCACCCCCCTGGGCTGCAGGGGGACAGCCTGCCGTCTCCCCACGGGCTGCAGGGCCATCAGCCTCCTCCGGCGCCCCTCCTCCCCCTCCTTCTTCACTGACTCCAGTATCGGCAGAGATGTTCCCCCCACGTTTCCCAACCCCCTCACTACCGGTCCCCTTCTTAAATATGTTCTCCCAGAGGCGCTACCACCGTCACTCCCCTCCTAGAGGCGGGTCTGACATTTTGGCGTGTCCGACATTTTGGCGCAGTGAATTTTTCCAGCAGCTTCTTAAAGGGGCCGCCTCTGCAGCCCCCCTCCCCTGCCACCAAGGAAAACCGCGCCACACAAACCCATAACAATCCCCTACCATCCACAAGGCTCAGGAGAGGTAGAAAGAATGAACAGAACATTAAAAAATAGGATAGCAGAAAACTGTAAATGTACAGGCCTGAAATGGCCCGATGCATTGAACTTGGTGCTGTGGGACACTAGAAACACCCCATGGTGGCCTACAGGGCTGACTCCTGTGGAGATACTATTTGGGAGACATTTAGCCATACCAGGGACTTATATCCCAGCAAAGACCAGCCTGTTGGAGGAAGATGAACAATTAACACAATATGTGATAAGTATGCAGCAGCTTCTCCCTTAACACCATGCAGAGATGTTACAAAAAGCACTGACATATGAATATCATCACATGAAAAACAGTACCACAAAGGATAATAATCTAATCATTTGCACTGTTAGCACTGCTCTTAGCAATGAGATTTTTATTACCAGACCAGAGACAAAGTACTGTTCCAGGCTTTTGAGTATCTTGTGGGAGGGAGAGGAGGGAAAACAATAACAAAATAAAAACCTTCTGTGAAGCATAAGAGAAACTTCTTGTGTATGCATCAGAAATTTTCTATCCAATTACTAGAAGAGGAAAATCTGTTTGACTTCTGAATCATGGAAATGAACTTTTGTCTTATGGACTGAGTCATCCTCCTTGTGCTGTTTTTGTGCCTCTATTTGCATCTTGTAAACAATATTTAGCTCCAGAAGAATGCAGAACTTTTTGCACCTGAAACCTGCAGTCACATAATGACAACTGCAAGAAGTTCCTACTGAAGTCAACGGAAGGTGCACAGATGTAAGTTAGGGCAGAATCTGGGCCCTTACAGACCAGATCCCCGTGGTTCTGTCCTACTCCTCTGCTGTCTGTCACTGAACATCAGTGCACGCTCACATACACAGCTTTCTCCATACCATGAAGGCCACAGTGCCACATTAAAGCATGCAGGGATGGGGCTTAAATACGTATAAGGCTTTCTTGTGTTTCACATCTTTTTGCTGAAGGAAAAAATTAACGAATGACAGAGTGGAGCCTGACTGCACCCAACTCATGGGCAGTGCTGGGACTCAAATGCAAAGCCAGAAGCGTACCAACAACATGAGCCCCTCCTACGCAACTGAACACCGCTAATATAATCTCTATGTTAATAATACCTCTGTACATAGGTAAGTGTCATAAAACAATGCAGAATGCATTTTAGCAGCTGTGATCTTTCAAACATGCAAATGATTATCTTGGTTAAATAAAACATTGTTCTACTGCGCTGAGCTTCTATGGCTATTCAAACAAATAAAGCATTCTGAATGCTCGTCTGAAATCCATCAGACCAAAACCTCTTTTAGTCTAACTTCATTGAAGCCAGAACATGATAATATAAATTAATTCTGCTCATTATTTTCATATGTCATAGTGACAAGCAGCCAAACAGCTAAGCTCCAAAACAGGCCCACAGAGAACTGTAAGAACTCAGACCTTCAAAGATAATATTTTCTGCCAGCTACAGGCGCTTGAAAACATTGACAGGACTTACAAAAAAATGAACCAAATATTGAAAAATGTGTAGTCACATGAAAGAGCACATCACATGAAATGGCACATACCAAGAGCTAGACGTATGTGGTGGCTTTTGAATGATTGAGTATGATCTTCTGCCTAGCCCAGTGTCACCTCTCCTTCTCCCTTTTGAGGCAGCGTTTATCCTTAGAAAAGGAGAGGAACTCCTCTGAGCTCAAGAGATTTGATTTTTATTCACGTTAGGAGAGTACAGAGCATCTCAAAGTGAACAGAATCTGTATTTTCACTGACTTCTAATGCGCTCTACTCTGCAAAGGCGATATATAAGTGCATTAATAGTAATAAGTATCAGAATTAAACTGCAATTTTACTGCCTTCTAAGCAAAGAAACAACCTCTTGCCTGAACGATCAAGAAGTTAGCTATTTGCTCTTTCCACTGTCCCTCATCCCCACAGTATGCACAAGGTGCAAGAAAAAACAATCTGTCCATAAGCATTTGATTTTAGATTATGTACTTATTTACAGTTAGTTCTGCATGTAAGATACACAGTGCTATATGAGATAATCTATTTATCTGCAATTTTTAAGCTGTAGACTGTTTCTCTTGCTGGTTGCTATGCATAATGGTGTCAAAATGCAGGAAAACAATATATAAAAACACAAAGGTCCCTGGGATTTTTTTGTTCCTATTTCCTCCAAGCATTTTTCTTAGGTTTTATTCTACCTCCTGCTGGGAAAGTCTGCTGTTCTATTTCTTTTCCACTGCTTCTTTCTTTCTCATATTCCCACTGAAGTTTCTAGGCCTAAAAGGTTGGAAAAATTGCTTCTTTTCCTTGGTTACCAAATATAACTCCTTTCCTCACAAAAGTTAAGGGTTAACAATTTACACAGTGCTTGAGTGACAATACCCTTTTATTTTCAGTCAGTTATGGGGAAAGAACTTTGCATCTCCCAAGTACCTACCCAGCTTGGCATAAACCTAAAGTAGAGACCAGAAAGAAAATATAATCTTTCATCTAAATGAAAAATGTAGGCTAGTAAAAACAGATGCTGTAGACAAGGTAAATTAGCAGAGACTGTGTTTAATCTGTATAAGGTATTTCAGCTGTGTCAATTAATCAAGCAGGTAATTCTCAGTATAAAAGTCTGCTTTGGTTAGCACTGCCTGGAGGTTAATTTGGTCTTTAGTTTTGAGGGGGGAATGGAATGGTAAGCTGTTTAGAGGGGGCGTTCTTGTTAGAGTAGCAAATGGCTATTTTACAGTAGGATAACAGAATGAGTGTAATCATTTTTTTGGGACCTGGCAAAATAGCTCTTGGAGGTTTATTAAGAGTTATTTAGTAGAGACTCAGGGTTTCAGCAAAATATTTAGGAAGGATTTAGGGAAGTAGCATTTTCTTCCTGGAATACCATGAATAAAGCACCAGTTTATGTTTTGTAGCAATTACTTCAGTCTAGGTAGTAAGTTATTCTTGAGAAAACAACTGTGGACAGACTGGCTTAAGTTTCAGTTCAGGGTATAAGAACGTCTCTTGAGCTAGATGTTTGCTGTCAAACCAAACACTTCTCTCTTCTGAAGCAATGAATAAACGTCAGTACTTGTTCAGTTGTTCCTAGGAGGAATAGCCTTCTTAAGGAGGAAAAAAAAAAAAGAGGTAGAAAGTTGAACTAGTATTCTTGACCTCAGAACAAAAAGTGAACAAGCTACAAGTGTCTTCTTGCCAACCACCTGATATTCAGAGAGGTGGTTCAAATGTAGTCACAGCTGAAAAGTCATGGCAAAAATGGTACGGTTTGGTGCATAGTAATCCTGGTGAATCCTCACTGACAGAGCTCATCCTAGCAATCAGTGGAATTGCATGGGAGTAAATGAGAGTTTAATCTGCCCTGAGGGATATTTGTGAGCAGCAAGGCTTGGATCAGGGTTGCATCTCTTCCCCTTTCCCTGGAGAGACAGTGTAACACTGACAATTCAGGATCACATGCTGTGTTCATGACAGGGAGAGGGAGTATGGATCTGCTCCACTCTACACAATCAGCTTACTCCTATCCCATATATACAAAAGGGTCTGCTCTGGTTGCTAGATAAAAGATGAGTGACTACAAAAACTTATGGAACATCACCAGGACAACAGGGGTTTTACTAGCTGGATGTGAGGAGACTGTCTGCCACAACTCTTGTGAAATCAGGGCTCAAGCATCAGTTTACCAAGAAACTTCTAGTTTGAGTTGAAATAGAGTTGTCTCCTGCTTAAATTAATTATATCAAGACAGCAGCTGCTGAGCTTCTTTTAGGAGACAGTATGGGACTATATTGTTCCACTGTGCCATGACGAGCTATAGGGTGGAGGTTTATTTTCTTAGATTATATATATTTTTCAAACCACAGTGGAACTGGTAAAGCCTATCATGTACAGCCACAATATGACAGGCCATGCAGGGAAGACAGCTAAAGTACTTTTATTGTGCAAAGTATACGTTAGCTTTGGCATCACTCCTGCCATGCGATGTCCCGTTGTTAAACGTTGTATTTTACATCAATAAAATATTCTGGTCGAGTCTCAGCCTCTTCATAAAAACAAAGCAAAACAAAAAAAAGCAAAACCAAACACACAAAAACTGCTACAAACAAGAGTAACATAAGCTTTAGTCTGCATTAACAAGGGGTTTATTTTAAGCCTCTTTCTGCCACTAAGCCCTTCTATTGAATTTTAACTGCATTATGTAGGTTTTTCTTGTTATTTGTAAGACATTAATGAATTCTGAGTGGAGATTTAGTCATTTACCACAGAGCCTGATTTGGCCGAGGGACCGGTATTACAAGCAACACCCTAAAGCATGACTTGCCTTTTTGCAGTGGGAGAAGAACATTTCTTCCTATATCATTTTACAACCATGTTGTTTCCTCTGAGTTAGCATTTAGTATACATTCTGTGAGTTTAACATAATCATATGAGTGCGTTTAATCATATCAGGACAACCAGGTAATCAGGCCCACTCAGCATGGGTTTATGAAAGGCAGGTCCTGCCTGACTTAACATGATCTCCTTCTATGACAAGGTGACCCCCACAGTGGATGAGGGAAAGGCTGTGGATGTTGTTTACCTGGACTTCAGTAAAGCCTTTGACACCGTTTCCCACAGCATTCTCCTAGAGAAACTGGCTGCTCGTGGCTTGGATGGGTGTACTCTTTGCTGGGTAAAAAACTGGCTGGATGGTCAGGCCCAAAGAGTGGTGGTGACTGGAGTTAAATCCAGTTGGTGGCTGGTCACAAGTGGTGTTCCCTAGGGCTCAGTACTGGGGCCGGTTCTCTTTAATATCTTTATCAGTGATCTGGACGAGGGGATAGAGTACACCCTCAGTAAGTTTGCAGATGACACCAAGTTGGATGGGAGTATTGATCTGCTCGAGGGTAGGAAGGCTCTACAGAGGGATCTGGACAGGCTGCATTGATGAGCCAAGGGCAATTGTATGAGGTTCAACAAGGCCAAGTTCTGGGTCCTGCACTTTTGTCACAACAACCTCATGCAACGCTACAGGCTTGGGGAAGAGTGGCTGGAAAGCTGCCTGGTAGAAAAGGACCTGGGTGTGCTGGTGGACAGCCAGCTGAATATGAGCCAGCAGTGTGACTAGGTGGCCAGGAAGACCAATAGCGTCCTGGCTTGTATTGGAAATAGTGTGGCCAGCAGGAGCAGGAAAGTGATTGTCCCCCTGTACTCGGCACTGGTGAGGCTGCACCTTGAGTCCTGTGTTCAGTTTTGGGTCCCTCACTACAGGAAAGACATTAGGTGCTGAAGCGTGTCCAGAGAAGGGCAATGAAGCTGGTGAGGGGCCTGGAGCTCAAGTCTTCTGAGGAGCGGTTGAGGGAACTGGGGGTGTTTAGCCTGGAGAAAAGGAGGTTGAGGGGAGACCTTCTTGCCCTCTACAACTATCTGAAAGGAGATTGTAGTGAGGTGAGTGCTAGTCTCTTCTGTCAGGGGGCTGATGATAGAACAAGAGGAAATGGCCTCAAGTTGCCCCACGGGAGGTTTAGATTGGATATTAGGAAAAAATGTCTTTACTGCAAGGGTTGTCAGGCACTGGAACAGGTTGCCCAAGGAAGTGGTTGGGTCACCATCCGTGGAGGCATTTAAAAGACATGTAGATGTGGCACTTAGGGACATGGTTTAGTGGTGGAGTTGGCAGTGTTAGGTTTATGGTTGGACTCAATGATCCTAAGGGTCTTTTCCAACCTAAATGATTCTGTGATGCTATGATTCTATATTTAAATAGCTGACTAGCAGCATCCTTACTGAATTTGCAGGGAAGAGTGGTCTGCATAAACCCACTCCTGTGTCTGAATTAGTTAGCAGTTACATGTATCTCTTTCTTTTGATTTTTTTAAAAATATTGTTCATGAGGTCATTATGGGAAAACAACTCTTCATGATCTACCTGACTTTGCAATCTTTGAACTCAGGCTCCATTTGTTTGCATTTTTAAAACCCTATTAGAATTGACAGGAGGTTTCTGCTCACTAAATGCTTCCTTTAATAGTTTCTCCAGCTTTTGAATCTGGCTCAGGAAGCTTAATTGTACAGTGGAGAATCATAGAATGGCTTGGGTTGGAAAGGACCTTAAAGACCATCTAGTTCCAACCCCCCTGCCATGGGCAGGGACACCTTCCACTAGACCAGGTTGCTCAAAGCCCCATCCAGCCTGGCCTTGAACACTGCCAGGAATGGGGCACCTACAACCTCTCTGGGCAACCTGTTCCAGTGTCTCACCACCCTCACAGTGAAGAGCTTCTTCCTTATGTATCATCTAAATCTACCCTCTGTCAGTTTAAAACCATTACCCCTTGTCCTATCACTACATGTCATTTTAAGAAGTCCCTCTCCAGCTTTCCTGTAGGCCCCCTTTAGGTACTGAAAGGCTGCTATAAGGTCTCCCTGAAACCTTCTCTTCTCCAGGCTGAACAACCCCAATTCTCTCTGCATGTCTTCCTAGGGGAGGAGAGGTGCTCCAGCCCTCTGATCACCTTTGTGGCCCTCCTCTGGACCCACTCCAACAGGTCCATGTCCTTCTCATCCTGGGAGCCCCAGAGCTGAACACAGTACTCCAGGTAGGGTCTCAGAAAGGGTAGCCGAGAGGCCATTTGAAAGCAGGAGCTAAGGAAAATGAAGTATAACGTGACACAATTTCTTTACAACCACATGGTCCTTTTTTACATATCTCTCTTGAGATTCCTCCCCCCCCNCCCCCCGGGTTTCTTTATCTTTGATTGACTAATGTATTGACTTAAGTATTAACTGGGCTGCAGCAATACACCTGAACAGTAAGAAAGAGAAGGGCAGGAAGGAATTGTTTTTTACTGGCAATCACACATCCTGTGTTGTCCACATATGTGGCTTTGAATAATCTCTTTAGACAGACTGCAGTGTGTGGATAAAGCCTCTTCCTGTGCAAGATTTTTCCTATTAACTTGCAACTTAGATTTTATGTAGCATTTTATGGCTTATTATACGGAACAGAAAATGAGTCCCTACGGAGAGGTTGTTTACTGAAGCTCACTTGTCATGCAGCCCTGCACCGTAAACCACATGAATCCAACAGATCACAATGAATCACATTGGTTTTGTTAGGAAGAAGATAATTGTATTTTACACAAACAGGTATGTAACTGCATACCTAGAAATGCTTTGGGAGTTTCAGGTACGCAGGGGAGAAAGCAATCAGAGTAACACCTAGGTGTCTGAAAGGAAGAGAGATGGAAATTTCTGCAGTAGGTTGCAAAAAGGAGATCTGTAACACCAACTCTCTACCCAGAGGGTGGTGGGTCTGATGGTAGGAAGCTTTACAGGTATCCTTCCACCGGGCAGCCATGAACCCGCTAGCTGCAGGACCCCACAAAGCAGTGCCTTCAGCATCTCTTACCTAGTCATATGAAAACTTGTTTTTAACATCTCAAAGAGAGTGTGTGTCAGAGTGTCTCTGTGTGGGCACTTTAGCGAGATAACTAACTTTCTAATTTAGTGGCACGACAAAGCCTGCCAGAAAAAGATTAAGTTACAGTTCCTAAGAACAAAGCCAAGGTACTTATCCAGATCTCATGCAAGACAGGTGTCCCATGGACTTCCATGGTTCTTGGCCAGGAAGATCCCTAGCACTTTACTAGGACAAAAGTTTTAGTGATCAGAAATCCATTCCTTGCAGAAATATCTGAAAGACCCAAAGGCGCTTCTTGCGTCTGCACGCGCCAGCCAGTCTACAAAGCGGAGTGAGTGGCCAGAGATTTATGTAGCGCTCCTCTCCTTGTGAGCATCTCCAGGGTGAAATAACACTGCCTTGGTAGAGATTAGCTGTTGTTTGTAGGAAGACAGAATTTGTAATATAGCTAACGTTTGCGCAGACAAAGAAAAGGCTTCCATAATTCTTCCTATTTGCCAAATCCTCCGGGCATGAACATTTTTTTTTTTAACAAGTCTTTAAATTTGGCACTGAGATATTTATGTGAAGCTCTGGTTCTGTCTGTTTACTATCTCTACTTTTCTAATCCTGAATCTCAAGCCTAATTCAAGCTAAAAAAGCAAATCCTACTACGACATCGTAAAGATTCAGATTTACTATGAATTTCAGACCTTAAAGGGATACCAGTTCTTTGTGGAAGGAGGGCTGCCAGTTTGTTTCTTGTTTGGAATAAACAAGGTGCATTTCTATCTACAGGGATTGTATTCTATCCATCATTCAGAGTCTAAAGCAAGAAAGTGTGTTTTAAACCATACAGTATAATACCTACCATAAATATGATAACTTATTTATGTAATGATGCACACATGGAATATCTCTTTTTACTGTCAAGTTTGTGATAGGGCTTTATAGTGGTGTAACAACCTGGGAACTTGCATGCTTCATTACCCCAGAATTATGTACTAAGGCTGAGATGAAAAGTAATAGAATTAAGGATGAATCATATTATTACTATGGCAAAGGATATAATAACAATGTGCTTTGTGCAAAAAATTATCTACTTACATGCTCAGAAACTGAGACAAGTAAAATCATGATCTTGCATTTGCTTCTGCCTGGGGTGTGCCAGGTAGCACAAAGAAAAAGGCTATGAAATGACTGGAGATCAATGTAGTCTTCAAGGGCACTGAGCAAAGATTAAGCCAGTGAGAATGTCAGAAGATCAGAAATCTAGCAGCTCCTAGACATGCTGGCTAGGGACAAAAAACAGTAGAAGGCATGTATATAATTCTGAGTAGTTCACAGAAAGGCAGACTGAACAAGGAGCTCTGAGATATTAAGAATTAATTTTGTCATGACTATGGGAAACAAAATGCAAGTTCTCCTATGAATTTTTCTTGAGTGATGGCTCTTGAAACACTTTTTCCTGCAGTAAATGCTCACAGGTTTGTCACTGAAAGCAGCTACACCAGTGATTTTGGACCACATCACTCGCACAGAACAAGTTTCTAGTGGCC
Organism: Pandion haliaetus; assembly: GCA_013401275.1. Classification (NCBI taxonomy): domain Eukaryota; kingdom Metazoa; phylum Chordata; class Aves; order Accipitriformes; family Pandionidae; genus Pandion; species Pandion haliaetus. Next base: position 29,942 of record VYZV01025740.1, read on the forward strand.
ACATAAACCCCCATGGGTGAACTGGTGCATCAGAGCTCTACCATTAGGTAACTGAACACAGTTATTAGCATTCACCTAGACACCATTTAGGATAAAAAGACCCAATCTTAATTGCTTAATTTTTTCTCATCAAATCTGTATAGTAACAATTTATTAACAAAAGTATGATATGTGTCAATGAGCAGAAAAAATACAAAAACTGAGGAAAACCCTCCTTGCCTGTCCTGTAATGACTACTGTTCTTAGTATCCACTTTGAAAGTTCTCTATAGCTTTGATAGCAGCATGGAAGTATCCATCAGATACATTAGGAGTTTTACTAATGCTGTGCTGCAATGAAATGCTGTAAACTTCCAGGTGATTTCAAGAAATACAGCTCCAAAGTATCTTTCAATTGAAAACAGTGACCACAGATTTTCCTCCAAAACCTGCAAAGGGCACAAATAGATCCAGTTTGACTAGACTTCAGATAACCTTAATAAAAAGCAACGAATTCACTAAAAAATGCATTCAGTTCCATGGGATGTTTGTCAATGAGCCAGCACATAACATTGAAACCAGCACGAATTCTGTTCTAAAACATTTGTCAGTGCGTCCTGTGGGGGAAATCTCTCTTCCAGAAAGTATTGTGGATAGAGTCAGAAGCTGCACAAAGAGCAACTACTAAGGAGACTACAAGAAAACAGTTGAACTTCTATGCAGAAAATGTCAGAATCTGGATTCATGTACAGAAGCTTTGGATTAGTGTACAGAAACAACAGAAAGTCCCAATTTGCTCCTACATGTTAATTCTGCTTCGACTACAGATAATGGTTTCTCAGCTGTTCTCCAGAATCTTACTTACAGGGAAATTTTAAACAACTATAAAGCTAATTTACCACCGCAATCTCTGAGTGCCAGAAACCTCTATGAAAGTGCAGAGGTCTTGTAGCATAACATTATAAACAGACTATATTTGTTCACCAGTACAATGTTATCTCACAAGCTGAAAAACAAAAATGACATTTTAAGCTTTTTCTCTCACCATATGGCATATTCCATCTTAAAATGCATCCTGTTCAAGAAACTTCTAGTCATTCTTTTCTCTTAGTCATTTTGGTATTTTTTTTCCAGAGTCCCTGCTTCTCTTTTTATGCCAATATGCTTTTATTACAGACAGACATTCAGATTGCTTTAATCACAACTATTGCTGTGACAAAATTGCTTTGGCCAAACTGTGCTCATGTTCCTTGAAAACAGTCTCAACAAAAATTACTTGGGCTGGGCCCTGAAAAAGCAAATAAACTTAGTTTTGAAGACATACTAACTTCCTGTAGTATGTTAGAGATTACAGAAATCAATTGTAGCATAATAGAATCACTTGTGACATTATTTTAGCTGTACAGCTCAGTATGCTCCTTTGAGCAGTATTTATGATCACACACAATGAGCTTTGATGAGTGCATGCCATCTGCTGGAACCAAAACGGCTTCTTACAGAGGAAATCCTAAAAGCCAGCAACAATTTTCATTCAGTGTAAAGCATTTTCTTCATTGGCTCACATGCCTTCATAATTAGGGTTTGGAGCCTTTTTTTCATACTGCACCTTTAAAACAAATGAAAAACAGTAGGAAACACACTGTAACCACATTCTTGGGAAAGGAGGGGAAAGCTTCCTATTCACATGGACTAGGAATTTATTCTAGTTGCTCAGGTGATCCGTTTATACTGTTCTCTCCTTATCAACATATCAGAGATGTCTGCTAGGAACCTACACCCAGAAAACCAACAGTATTGAGATGGGAGCTCATGAATACAAAATAGCTTTCACAAAGAAATGTATGTTTAGGATTATGGGCCTAAAGATGGATGACTGGGTTGTTTACTACCTTATATATTATACACGTGATGCCCTCAGGGCACACACCACTCTATCAAAGGATCTGCCTTTGACTCCCCTAGGTCTGCTTACACTCATTTTACAGATGCAAAAGAGTTGAGCTAATTTCAGTGCTGGCAGGCACAAGATTATTTTTGGCATTTCATAAGTCTCTATCCTAGCAAGACATTTTCTCTAACGTTTTGGTTTTGCTGCTTATTTAGTATTGTCCACTTGAGTGTAGTGTAACACTTTGGGTAGCCTCAGCTGAACTACTTCAGTTCAGCCTGGTGGTGCCTTCTTAGGGAGATGCGCCACTTCAAGACAGACCATCACAGTTACCATGTATGTGTTGAAGACAAACCTTTATATTCAAAAGTTGTGAGGCTCAATAGCAGGATGCATTACTCTGAGCTGCAGCAGTTGATTTTCTGCATGACGCAACTACTGTCACTGCATGAGAATGCAATAGCTTCTGTGAAAACTAGGATGGATTTCCTAACCTTGGCAAATTCAAACATGGAAACTTGAACCTTTCAAAGTTAGTGGAAATCTAAAAAGGTTAATTTTCCAAATTATTCTATACTCCTCACCCTCATGGCTTTTAACATGAAGACTAAGCAGGTCAAACTAGAGGGCTCATTTAACCCGGTTTGCAATCTCTGACAGTGACCAGCTCTAGATACCCAGGACATGACTGTAAGATAAGCATGTAGCAGAGTATTTCCCAAAGTATTGTCCTGGCATTCATCAGCCCATGGGTTGTGGATTTCAACTGTTACCGGACATAAACTGTAAGACTCCTTCAATACAAAGTTAGAAAAATAAAGTACAAGTACACATCACAACCAATTTTTCCCGTTCTTCCTTGTTAGACTTGTAATCCAGATTGCTTAAGGAAAGAATGAGCCTGAGATGGTGTCGTGGTTTCAGCTCAGCTCAGCCGGTAACAAAGCACCACGAAGCCGCTCACTCACCCCCCCCCCCCCCGCCTGGCCACGTTGGGATGAGGAGAAAATCCAAAGGCAGGCTCGTGGGTCGAGAGAAGGACTGGGAGGGATCACTCCCCACTTATGGTCACGGGAAAAAGACAGGCTCAACTTGAGAAAAAAACAAAATCCATTTCATTTACTACAAATCAAAACAAAAACAAAACACAAGGGTATTAGGAAGGAAAACCAAACATCAGAACACCTCCCCCCACCCCTCCCGCCTTCCCGGCTCAGCTCCATTCCTGGTGCTTTCTACCTCCTCCCCCCGGCAGCACAGGGGAACAGGGGATGGGGGTTGAGTCAGCTCGCCACACATCGTCTCTGCCGCTCCTTTCCTCAGGGGGAAGATTCCTCACTCGTCCCCTGCTCCACCGTGGGGTCCCTCCCACGGGAGACAGTCCTTCACCAACTTCTCCAACGTGGTTCCTTTCCGCGGGCTGCAGTTCCTCACAAACTTCCCTGGCGCGGGTCCTTTCCGCGGGCTGCTCTCCAGTCACACACTGCTCCAGGGCGGTTTTTACCATGGAATTACGGCCATCTTGGGGGGCCTCCGCTCCCCCGCTCCTCTCCCTGGGCTGCAGGGGGACAGCCTGCCTTCTCCCCACGGGCTGCAGGGCCATCAGCCTCCTCAGGCGCCCCTCCTCCCCCTCCTTCTTCACTGACTCCAGTATCGGCAGAGATGTTCCTCTCACGTTTCCCAACCCCCACACTACCGGTTCCCCTTCTTAAATATGTTCTCCCAGAGGCGCTACCACCGTCACTCCCCTCCTAGAGGCGGGTCCGATATTTTGGCGCGTCCGACATTTTGGGGCAGCGAATTTTTCCAGCAGCTTCTTAAAGGGGCCGCCTCTGCAGCCCCCCTCCCCTGCCACCAAGGAAAACCACGCCACACAAACCCATAACAGATGGCACTGGGAACCTTTGTAGAACATGCGGTACAAGTAGAAAGCTTGCAGAGTTTTAGCCTGAATTATGCTCAGTTACATCTCAAATCATAAATTACAGAATGATCTTAACTCCAATCACATGTACTATGTCTATGTTTTCCATGGTGAATTCCAAAGCATATTATGTAAACATAATCTCCATCAAAACAGTGATGTATTGCAGGGTGCTTTAGTCCAAGGAATAAAAAGTCTAAGCCCAATTATGAACTCCCACAAAGTAAATCCTAAGGCTTTTATTGACTTTTTACTGAGATTTCTACTAAAGTCACTTGAATGTTTACCTAAAGTTGGAGCTATGGAAAATCTCATTCACTTTTAGAGGAAATTATTGCCAAGAAATAAAAAAAAGCCCACACCACTAAACGTCTAAGCAATGCATGTTTTCAACACAGTTTGAAAAGGGCTAGTAAAACTGTGTGAACCGTGACAGCCCTCAGTGTCAACTGGCCTGTCCCTGGGCCAATGTCAGAGTAAATACACAGAACTGGAGGCTCACTTTACAGCACACATCACACCCAAACACAACCTTCTGGTCTTTTAATCTAATGAATAGTGATCTTCTAGGACACAGCTGTGTGTTCATTCAGCAGCTCTTACACATGACCTTAAAGTTAAGTATATGTTTATCTGGTTGACTGAACTGGTCCCTAACCAATGAACCGCAGGAAGATACGGCCTTAAAATTTACTAGGCTGTTTCTTGTAAAAGAAATCTTACAAAAGAATTGCAAACTGAAAGCAATCACTGCCTAAATAATGATCAAGGGAAAAACAGATTTTTGACTAACGGTTGTATATATCCTAGCTTATCTTTTTAATGCTGACTAAATAGTAGGCTTCTAAGTACTTCAGGACTTTGAAGCCAATACTACTTGAAAAGACCCTAATGTTTTTTTCATTATCTGTCATCTAGAAAATTCTGACTTTTTGGACCATGGGAAGCTTTAGCTTATTTATTGCATTTGTATTTTGTTGCTTGAAGACTTCAATAGCAAAGGACACTACAAACAATAATTCATTGCCGTTGTAGTGTCATTTGTAGCCAGAAGTGAGCTGGAGTCCCAGCTGGCCATACTGCTTCTGACTCCTGGCACTCTCACTCAAGTTCTGCCAATACAGCATACCATGGGTGTCCTCAGTGTGAGCTGGTAGACGTTTTGATCATTTACATTTACAGCTTATTCCTCCTCAACAGAGTTTATTCTGTCAAAAACAACAAAGTGGGGAAGCAGCCACGATGGACACAGTAAAAATGTGATGGACTAGGAAATGCTGTGGTTGTGCCCACGTTCTAGGGCAAGTTGATGCTCAGGTTAGGCTGAATTTGTAAACAGGCATAGATCAACAAGATCGTGTGCTGAAGTTACGATGCAGAGTTTTATAGCACCTTACGGCACTTGCATGTTCCTTTCAGATTAGTGAAGAAATCGGTATTAAAAATCCACAGAGTACATGACTTAGCTCTGTGTCAGTGCAAACAACACAGATGTGCTAGTTTAATTGCTTATCTTTGGCTAAGTATTTAGTATACAGATTTAACTGGGAAAATCTGACACTTTCTTTTGCTTAACAAACCTAATTGAAGAAACATTCTCTTCAAATGGTCTTTAAAACTCTGAAGCTCTTTCCACGTATCCTGCAGTAACAATGAGTCTGTTTAATCTCTGGTACTTTTCTGCCTGATTAACAGGTGACACCAATCAAAGGACAAAGTTTGTACCACTGCAATACTTGAAAAGCTCTAGGAATGAAAAATATGTGATTGTGCGTCTTTCCTTGGGCATCACGGAGTCACTGACTTGAACTTACCACATATTTTTGTACAGTTCTCTTCACTCTCTTTTTGCCCAGCGCAAGTCTCATACACTAACCTTGCTACTTTCTGATTACTTACAGCTATAGTTTTTCATTGTTGTATTTATGTAACAGAATTAAACAGGCCAGTCTTGCCATTCTTGAAATACTTAACTCAGTTTCTTCTGCTGTTAATGCTTCTTTAGGTTGTTGGTGCAGCCCAGGTATCACCCCATTGCTCTCTGAGTGGCCAGAAGTCATTACCCAAGTGAATGCCCTCCGTGACCATATATCTTTCAGTCACTGCACCCTTCATATGACACTGGTCACAGTGTGTTTCAAAATACACAAGTGTCCTTAAGGACATTTACACGAGCACTGTGGCCATCCCCAAATGTGATGAGCAAGCTCCTTCAGCTGATAGAAAGCAGCAGATTCATCAAAATCAAAATGTTTGCCCCAGAGAAAATGCCTCAGCATTTTCTCCTTGTCCCCTTCGTCTGTCCCCATTCCTCTCCTCCACAGTAGCAGGTGGCCATTCCCCACTCCTTGTTGTCCCCTGCTGCCTGCCCGCAGAGAAACTCCAGCTGCGCTGTGCTGCACGCACAGGCCGGCTTCCCAGCACTCAGGTAAAAGTAACTTTCTAGGAGCGTATGAGAGCGACATTTGGGAAATTTCAAGCCAGAACCAATGCATTGCTCCTCTTACAATAATTATTACATTTATTATATTTCTTGACAGGTTCACTTGACCTGTCAAAGGGCAAAAGTAGACTTTGTTTCAATTGGCTGCAGTGAACTCTCCCTGCCAGCTGCAGTAGGGATAAAGTCCATTGGAAACCATACTGTCTTCAGCTGTCCTGGCATGGTATGAAGTTTTACTTCTTCAGAAGGGTTTTGCCTGGCAATCATGGCACCACCTACGAAGAGAAAGATGTCTTCTCACTCTTGCTATACAGTAGAAATCTGTTGGAGATGAATAGGCATACCTTTTGCTGGTAAAAAATGATGCCTTTCTCCTAAAATGAGTATCTTACACATTGAAATAGAGTGCCAGAAGGCAAACTGGGCTAAACCAAAATCCAGTTTCCTAAGGACTGCACAGAGCTCAAATTTTGGCCCAGACTAATACAAATTTGGGGACACTCAGGACTTCCTCTATTTTTTTTCAGTTCTGGGCTTTAACTGTCAGGTGACAAATCAGTTTATAATACAGGTCACTTTATTTTAAGCTTGGATTTATTCCTATTCTGCCTCCTTCCTCCTTATTCTGCATTAAACTCTCCAACAACTGGAGCTTAATACCTAATGCAAAAAAGCACCTTCAGCTGAGCTGGAGGATGTGATTCTTTCTAGTAACCGGAGCAGCACCAGGGCTCCATTTCAGAGGGAAGAAGACTGCTCCAACATGTCCACTTTTAGAGTGACAGGAGCTACAAAACATGATTTATGGTGAAGGTATACTCCTCGCAGCTTTCTTGACGTACCTCCGTGCTTGATTCCTCACAGCGGTTTCAGAGCTGGAGCAGACTTGCAGAAGGCAACAGAGGCTTGGGCAGAGCGGCACTGAATAGCACCTCATACCGCTGCTGTTACTGGTGTCATAGGAGCCCAAGTTACCTAACAGACCTTGCCTTCACAAACCACGCAGCTAGTGAGAACGGTAATTAATGACCTCTGTGTTTTTGCATCTGGCTCTCAGGTTTAGTAATTTGATCACTTTCATGGCAAAGACTAACACAAAAGATTTTTATACCCTTAACATTTTCCATGCATTTCAATACTGCCTTGCTTGCAAATTTATTAGTAGAACAAATAATGACTCACAGGTGTTCTGCAAGTGATTATTTATCAGGGAAAGCATAGGTGTTAGATGAGAAAATACAAACATTCTTCACGTGCTTAAAAGTACACATGAAATATGAGCAGTAAGGGTGAACACACATGCTACAGGCAAGTAAGTGGGGATGTATACAATAACAGAGCAAAGTCACAAAACAGGGCCTTACCCTGTTGTTTTCATGTATGAAATCCCACCTTTGAATGACAACACAGGACCTCTGCATTTTAACTGTATATTTTTATCAAATAAAATGCTTCTCAGCTTCTCCTTCTTTTAGCTATTCACCTCTAGAAACATGGAGCTTGACTATCCACTATACTAGAATAGCTTAGCACTAATGATGGGAAAGTCAAAGGCCACAGGATGGTTGCCAACAACCTACTCCATTAAACAAGACCACTGGAGTACCTTGGGCTCCTCCTTATCCTGGCAATTCCCCAGGCTCTGCCTGATCTCTCTTTGGGTTGCAGACTGAGAGCCACTAAGGTCTCTCCAAGGCGCAAAGTGATATGTTGGGGGCACAGGCCAGCCCTGTGCCAGATGAGGACGCTCAGTTCATGCTCAGTTCTGCCAGGAGACTCTTCAAAGGTTTCCTTAAGGAGGCTTAACCTCCTCTTGTTGAAGGTCTGGCCATGCTATGCCCATTCAGGTACATGCAACTCATTGTGAATAAGTTATAAGCCAAAAACTACTCAGAGAAATAAGAATAAATATTCCTGAATTAGAAATACGTTAAGCAAAAAAACTTACTCTCTCCATGACTAATCCTCTGTCTCTCTGTAGTCAAATATGTGCATCTTGCTCACCATGTAATACAAGAAGTTCCCTAGCTAATACATTCATTTGCATTCACTGGGACATGTTCTAGTAAGACCTGACAACGCTCTGCAAGCCAAACCTGGCCTTGAACTTACCGGAGAAAACAAAGCTTTAGCCCTGTTGCAAGAATGACCTTCCCACTCTGCCATTCTGCCTTGCTTTGGAATACTTTCACATTTCCAGATTCCAGAAGACAGACTTGAGAGCCACAGGAATCTCTCAGCAATGCCTGAAGGAGCTGGTTCTGACCAAGCAACTTCAGCAAACATCACCCCGGTTTCCTAATACCTATGTAATTTGTGCTCATGAAGACAGAATGGAACTATGAATTCTCCTGCCCTTGCCTACTTTAGCCTTATCTGTATCAAGTAGAACTTGGAGCCTGAGTTCTGCTCGAGCTGCATTGCCTCCTGCAAGCCTCTGCATATGCTAAGATCTCTAACTGATTCATGCCAGAGTCTGTTACACTGTTTCCTGTATTGTCTAAAGAAAAAAAAAAAAAATATTCTGATTGCTCTCCCTCCTCTTACACATCACTTGGGTTGAAAACAACTTGGCTTGTTATTGCGCTTGCAGGAAGTGTGTTACAGATTGTCTGGGATGATGAAATGCACACCTGCACTAACAGCCAATCTACTTTTAAACTTATTAAAAGGGAAGTTGGTTTGCTTTCTTAACACAGTTTTTTTCTAGCTCAGACACATTTTTGTCAATCATGTTAAGCCCAGGTTTGTTTTTACATTCAAATAGGGTTTATCTGCATGTAGCCTAAAAGAAGGGGAGGGTTAGGGGAATTCAACAGAATGTTACTACAATATTTAAGGATAAAACAATACAGTTGATACCCATCACTGACCCATTAGACACGTGAAGTACTGCAAACACTTTAACCCTTAGAACTGCTAAGACACTCATCTCTGACTTGCCTGTTGCTCAAATTGTTCTCAAAGTGGACACAGTCCGCTCAGGCCACCTTCTGCTAGGCTAATGATGTGCCATCATTACTCCTAGAAACTTTATACCCTTCACTCTGATTACACCTGGCAAGACACAAATTGATAAAGGACAAGCCTACATCTTAAAGGCATCGGCCAATTACTCTCTACCAGGAGCAAAGATGAAAAGATGCTCTTTGTGTACTCCACAACTGTCTGACAGAGAAGGTTTCTTGCACCTTTCTCAGGGCCACTCCTATAGGCTGACATCAAACATTGATTTAAGCAGGTGCAGCAGTAAATACATGTATAATGCCACTTCCTGCTTTCAATAGAGAATGCAGTGAAAGTGAAAACACATCTAATTTAGCACACAGTCAGTACAGGGAAGATTTTGCTGTCCCCCCGTGTCCCCCATTTTAAGCCACCAACATTCTGGAAGGAAACCTTGACAGACCCAGCAGGATTATTCATAACCTTGCCAATTTGTATTGCCATATATTAGTGCGAGGTAGGTGCAAACCATTCCTGGGTTCACAGTTCTCCGTAGGTGTACCCTCATGATACCATTTTGATTCCACTGTGCATTCCCTGAAGCCTTACTGCGGACTACAGCAACCAACCTCTGTGGACTTAAAGAGCATCCCTATCACACTAGATCTGATGCATCAGAGATTTTCCTCACGTATACACAACTTCCTCAGAAGTACTTCGTACTGCCACATATCAGGAAACTACGGAGGGGAGAGGAAACTATGCTAACCTAAGCTGCCACAGCTATCCTCGATGCCAACAGGTTCTGCCCTAATTTTACACTGATTACCATTAAAATCTTTGCAGAAGTTTGGGCAAGAAGCAGAGCCCAGAATCTGCTTTTGATACCTGCTTTATCAAGATCTGCTAAATGCCAGAAGAACCAGAACAGCATTAGAGAGACTCCTTATAAAAGTGCAAAAGTTTTAATGGTAATTCTTACACTCGGTTGTTGCTGGTCTTGCACCTCTGACCTTCCTAACAAGGAAAATTTTCTAACGCTGCTTCCCCCTCTCTCCCGTGTCCTAGACCACTTCTGTCATGATAGCAGGAGTACAGATTTCAGTATTGGGTTTGCTAACAGCCACTGCAGCAATCAGCAAGACCCAGTCTGCTTTAAGCAGGTGGTGCTGTTTTGAACAAAGTAGGCATGGACAGACCACATAGTATTTACCTTGTGAAGGCTATCTGGACTTCTTCCCTGATACACATTTGTACAATACAGGGTCCATTAGGCACCAAAAGTTTTGTGCTCTGAATACAATTTTAAGTACGCTAGCCTCAGAGAATCTCCTTAGTGTTAAGTACAATTGAAACTGTCTTTGGTCATTTCCTAAATCCTTTCTTTCCTCTCTGTTATGTGTGATATGGCTACATATAACCTTGTAATGAGCCAGAAGGCTTCTTCACTGAAAGCACAACGGATTCTTGAATGGTAACAGAGATGGAGGATTTCTTATACCAAAGGAAGCATCTGTCCTAGCTGCAAAAGGAAAGCTGACTACAGAGAGCACCCTTTTGTTTAATTTGTAAATGGCCATTGTGTCTAATCCAATTACTTGTGGTACACTGATACAGTAAGTCTACCAGTGAACTGAGTCTATCAACAGTAAAAATAAGAAAAAAAACAACTGTTAAATAGCAGAAGCTACGTAACTCAACATATTTCCTACGCAGTTTCCCTAGATGACTGATAAGTCTTATTACAAGTTGTTTACGCTGCCTTTTATTTCATCTGAAGAGGAAAGGCACTGGAAATCAAAGTTCTTCATCTAGGCCTGAGACAAGTGTGTAACCAAAAAGCCACTGCAGCTCATCTTAAACAAAGTGCTTCGAGTATCTTCTGGACTAAAAGCCTATTCCTTAGAATGCATATAGCCAATAGAAATTAGTCCACGATCACCCGTTACTCTACATAACAGCTATCCCACCAACACTTTCTATTAGCCCTCTCTGCTGGTACTACATTCTACAGCCGCAAATTGATCGCCATGACTACTTTGTGACATAACCTCACCCTCTCTGTATAAACCAGTCCTCTGCCACCCTTTTCAATATCCCTGGTAACATCTACGTGGTTTTTATCTCTTCTTGTTTCCAGTTCTATATTCAACAGAAAGAAGTGTTATTGTCATTAGGACTGTGTAAGATGGACACTGCCTAATTAAAAGGGGAAGTCCCTTCCTTCATTCACGTGTATCACATTTCAACTCCCTTTGCTCTTACCTTGGAATATAAAACGTTGATCCTGCACACTTCCCAATGAGAAATTTTTCTGCTTAGAAGAGACTCTAAGAACAAAATTATTCACAGGTTTCCTGCAAAGTCACTGGGCTGGCATGTTACAGTCTAGACCCACTTACTTCTCGAAATAATAGCTCTTCAGACTAATATTCTGTATGGTAATGCCCCAGACTGTTAATAAGCATCACCTAAAAGAAAGCTCACCTTCATGCTGAATCCTGAACCATGTTTTTCCCTCTTTATTAACTAGCTTTCCCAACTTAACCAAGGTCAGTACGTCTCTTTTTTGTCTGTCACTTGCCTGCCCTTTAATCTCCTTATGTTTCATTTCTTTTCTGAGCTGCCATCTCTCACACACTGACAAAGACATACAGTTTATACGATTCTTTTTTAAGGCCTAAACCCACTAATGAATTGTCTTGGGTTTTTTCTTTGTCTGTTGGGTTTTTTTTCCCTGTTACTTCTACAGAGGAAGAGATGATTTCCTTCTGTTGTTTGCGTAGATGTTTAGGGGAAGGGAAGACCTGGCTCTACAAATTACCAAAATTAGGAGTACATAAAACTCAGCAGTAATCTTTTTCCCCAAATGCAAAGGAATTTATTAGATGGGACTTTACTGTGTCTCTCAATTGAGTGCCTATTTACTACTCATTCAGGGCTTAGTCAAAATTCAGGGCTTGAGAAAAATCCAGCGAGAGAAAGTTCAGAACATATTCCCAGAACAAAATATTTAAATTCAGATATGCTAAAATGAAGGTCATTGTTTACCTCAGGTCCATATATTTTTATCTGTGTGAGGGACATGATTCACTCTTCACATCACAAGACATAATATGACCTTTAGCCCAGCCTATTAAGAAGAATGGGAAACCATCTAGGTACCCAAATTACAAGTACTATGGCAAGACAACAGCATACCACATTGCGACAGTTTGATAATTCAGCCAAGGTAGTTCTGATCCGAGTTTAGTTTGAAGTGATTAGATTTCCATAGGAGGAAAAGAAAGCATGCCTCAGGATCTCCGTCTACACATTCCTTCCTCACACAGACTCTCCAGGCAGTTTAAACATCTACTATAAAATCAGATTCATAAAATTACCCTGATTTTCTTAAACACCCTTCATCCCTGAGCCATATCTCTATGTGAGAAGAAACGAAACATCCTAGAATTCTGGAAACCCTATGTTTTAGTTTAGTTGTGACTTACAACATTATTGACGCAATGTTACACTTTTCTCTTTGAATCATAACCGCATCAGTTGTCCAACACAAATAAAGCAATATACATGTGCCCTTCATGTGCTCTTTACATAAAATATAAGCAAGAAAAATCCCAGGAGGTCTATCAAATGTAAGCATGCAAAACCAAAACCAACATGTCATCACTACTTGCCAGGAGACATGCTCTTAACGCCACTCCTTGGTGTATTTCCTCAGTGGGAAGTTAAATTAGCAGTAGATTTACAATTTCTACTCCTCAAATTCCTGACTAGGCATCACATGAATTTTGACGAAGTTCAAAGTGTAGTGGATCTTCATACTGAAGCAAAAAAAAAAAAATTACAGCTGCT